>OZ024766.1:19156275-19161275 GCA_964016885.1 Eledone cirrhosa | reverse complement strand
GGGACAAGTTGTGGTGTGTGGGAGTGAAGACAGATGGTATGGACATGTGATGTGTTGAGAGAGAAACTGGGTATAAGAGGGATAAGTTGTAGTGTGTGGGAGAGAAGACTGAGGTGGTATGGACATGTGATGTGTTGAGAGAGAAACTAGGTATAAGAGGGATAAGTTGTGGTGTGTGGGAGAGAAGACTGAGATGGTATGGACATGTGATGTGGTGAGAGAGAAACTGTGTATAAGAGGGATAAGTTGTGGTGTGTGGGAGAGAAGGCTGAGGTGGTATGGACATGTGATGTGGTGAGAGAGAAACTGTGTATAAGAGGGATAAGTTGTGGTGTGTGGGAGAGAAGGCTGAGGTGGTATGGACATGTGATGTGGTGAGAGAGAAACTGGGTATAAGAGGGATAAGTTGTGGTGTGTGGGAGAGAAAACTGTGTTGGTATGGACATGTGATGTGTTGAGAGAGAAACTGTGTATAAGAGGGATAAGTTGTAGTGTGTGGGAGAGAAGACTGAGATGGTATGGACATGTGATGTGTTGAGAGAGAAACTGTGTATAAGAGGGATAAGTTATTGTGTGTGGGAGAGAAGACTGAGGTGGTATGGACATGTGATGAGTTGAGAGAGAAACTGGGTATAAGAGGGATAAGTTGTGGTGTGTGGGAGAGAAGACTGAGATGGTATGGACATGTGATGTGTTGAGAGAGAAGACTGAGGTGGTATGGACATGTGATGTGTTGAGAGAGAAACTGGGTATAAGAGGGATAAGTTGTGGTGTGTGGGAGAGAAGACTGAGGTGGTATGGACATGTGATGTGCTGGGTAAAGAAGTGCCAGGAAGTCCCAGTGGAGGGAAGACGCAGTAGAGGTAGACCACGAAAAACATGGGCAGAGGTGGTCAGAGCAGATCTCACAAAGATGACGACGACAAAGGACCATGATGGGTGGAGAGATGCTGTGCTGAATAGGACCCATCACACCCTTGCAAGCAGGGAAGAGCGGACGTATAATGATGATGATGATGTTTACTGTATATTTACTATCGTATAGTAAAAGTTTTATCTCACATAATATTGAATATGAGATTTTGATATTATTTATTTTGAGAAAAAAATACCTTAACATAAGTATGAGCTGCTGGTTTGGACAGAGAAAAGTGAGAGAATTCTGGCTGGTTTAAATGCTAAACGGTTAGTATTTCTAATGTCTGTCCTATTTTCTAACCAGTAAGAAGGCAATCTGACTTGTGTTTTCATTAGACTTATAGGTGTGTGTTGAGATGGCTGGCTGGTTTCATTAGACTCGTGATCATATGGCTGGTTGGTTCCCTGAATAGTTAGTTCATTTGCATCACAGAATTCCACAAGCCTTACTCTTCCTTCATGTCTTGAGCCATGTACCCTCGTGTCACGACAACAAGCCCCTAGGCCATATTGTAGAATGGTCATGTAGGTGTCACAACAAAAGGTACCCAGTCCACACTGTAAAGTGGTCATGTAGGTGTCACAACAAAAAGTACCCAGTCCACACTGTAAAGTGGTCATGTAGGTGTCACAACAAATAGTACCCAGTCCACACTGTAAAGTGGTCATGTAGGTGTCACGACAAAAAGCACCCAGTCCACCCTGTAAAGTGGTCATGTAGGTGTCACAACAAAGAGTACCCAGTCCACACTGTAAAGTGGTCATGTAGGTGTCACAACAAAAAGTACCCAGTCCACCCTGTAAAGTGGTCATGTAGGTGTCACAACAAAGAGTACCCAGTCCACACTGTAAAGTGGTCATGTAGGTGTCATGACAAATAGCACCCAGTCCACTCTGTAAAGTGGTCATGTAGGTGTCACAACAAATAGCACCCAGTCCACACTGTAAAGTGGTCATGTAGGTGTCACAACAAAAAGTACCCAGTCCACACTGTAAAGTGGTCATGTAGGTGTCACAACAAATAGTACCCAGTCCACACTGTAAAGTGGTCATGTAGGTGTCACAACAAAAAGTACCCAGTCCACACTGTAAAGTGGTCATGTAGGTGTCACAACAAAAAGTACCCAGTCCACTCTGTAAAGTGGTCATGTAGGTGTCACAACAAAAAGCACCCAGTCCACACTGTAAAGTGGTCATGTAGGTGTCACGACAAACAGCACCCAGTCCACACTGTAAAGTGGTCATGTAGGTGTCACAACAAAAAGTACCCAGTCCACACTGTAAAGTGGTCATGTAGGTGTCACGACAAAAAGCACCCAGTCCACTCTGTAAAGTGGTCATGTAGGTGTCACGACAAACAGCACCCAGTCCACACTGTAAAGTGGTCATGTAGGTGTCACAACAAAAAGTACCCAGTCCACACTGTAAAGTGGTCATGTAGGTGCCACGACAAAAAGCACCCAGTCCACTCTGTAAAGTGGTCATGTAGGTGTCGTGACAAATAGCACCCAGTCCACTCTGTAAAGTGGTCATGTAGGTGTCACAACAAATAGCACCCAGTCCACACTGTAAAGTGGTCATGTAGGTGACACGACAAATAGCACCCAGTCCACTCTGTAAAGTGGTCATATAGCTATCTTACACATCCCCCACGGACACAGAGGCATGACTTAGACTCTGACTCTGTGAACGAGCTGTTTTGCACGGGTGTCACGAATTCGGGGACCGGTTTGTAGTGGTTCTCTATACAATTCTGAGCACTGACTTTGTGACCACCTTATCGAGCATGGTGGCCACGAATTCGGGGACCGGTATGTAGTGACTACTTCTGTACGTATTTAACCTCTGTTGTTTTTTTAAAGCCATGCTATCTAGCATTTTGATCATTAAATCGGGGACCGGCTTGTAGTGTTTCTATATACAATTCTGAGCACTGACTTTGTAACCACCTTATCGAGCATGATGGCTACGAATTCGGGGACCGGTATGCAGTCGTTCTATATACAGTTGTGAGCCCTGACTTTATGACAGCCGGCTGAGCCCGGTGGCTATTAATTCGGGGACCGGTATGTAGTGGCTCTCTTTACAGTTGTGAGCCCTGACTTTATGACAGCCGGCTGAGCCTGGTGGCTATTAATTGGGGGACCGGTATGTAGTGGCTCTCTATACAGTTGTGACCCCTGACTTTGTAGCTACGTTAAATCGGGGATCGATATGTAACGTTTCTGTATACAATTGTGACCCCTGACTTTGTGACAGTTAACTAGCCCGGTGGCCATGGATTCGGTGACCGGTATGTAATGTTTCTATATACTGTTGTGACACTTGGCTTTGCGACCAATGTATCTACCCCGGTGATCATTAATTCGGGGCCCGGTATGTAGTGGTTCCTATTTATAGTTGTGACCACGTTATCTACCGTGACGGCCAGGAATTCGGGGACCGGTATGGTCTATATAGTTGTGACCCCTGACTTTATGACCAGTTAGCTAGCCTGGTGGCTATTAATTCGGGGACCGATATTTGATGTTATATACAGTTGTAACTTAGTTAACCTGGTGGTTATTAATTCGGGGTCCAGTATGTAGCGCCTTCATATACACTAGTGACCCCTGACTTTATGACAGTTAACTAGTCTGGTGGCTATTAATTCAGGGACCGATATTTGATGTTATATACAGTTGTAACTTAGCTAACCTGGTGGTTATTAATTCGGGGTCCAGTATGTAGCGCTTTCATATACAGTAGTGACCCCTGACTTTATGACAGTTAACTCGCCTGGTGGCTATTAATTCAGGGACCGATATTTGATGTTATATACAGTTGTAACTTAGCTAAACTGGTGGTTATTAATTCGGGGTCCAGTATGTAGCGCTTTCATATACAGTAGTGACCCCTGACTTTATGACAGTTAACTAACCTGGTGGTTATTAATTCGGGGTCCAGTATGTAGCGCTTTCATATACAGTAGTGACCCCTGACTTTATGACAGTTAACTATACCCGTTGGCTATTAAATCGGGGTCCGGTATGTAGTAGTTCTCTATACAGTTGCGACCCCTGACTTTGTGTCCCACTCTGCGTCCGCGTTTCTATCGCCATCGCGTCGCCATCTCTCATGTTGAAATATTTTCCAACATGGCTGTCAACTCCAAACTCAGTCTCTTCTCTCATTTATTTTTCCCCTTTAGTCTCTTATTATTATTATTATTATTATTATTATTATCACACACATACAAACAGACACATGCATACACATACACATACGGACTTACACGGACACATACATACACACACATACATACATACATACATACACACATATACATACACATACAAACACACATGCAGACACATACGCATACGAACTTACACGGACACATACTTACAAACACACACATACACACATACATACACATACAAACACACACAAGCAGCCACATACACACACATACTTACACACACACACACACACACATGCAGCCACATACGCATACGAACTTACACGGACACATACATACATACATACATACATATATACACACACACACATACACATACTTACAAACACACACATACACACATACATACACATACAAACACACACAAGCAGCCACATACACACACATACTTACACACACACACACACACACACACACACACATGCAGCCACATACGCATACGGACTTACACGGACACATACATACATACATACATACATATATACACACACACACAAACACACATACACATACGGACTTACACGGACACATACTTACAAACACACCCAAGCAGCCACATACACATACGGACGCATACATACACACACACACACACGCACAAACACACACAAGCAGCCACATACACATACGGACGCATACATACACACACACACACACACGCACAAACACACACAAGCAGCCACATACACATACGGACTTACACGGACACATACATACATACAAACACATACATACATACACACACACACACACACACACAAGCAGCCACATACACATACGGACGCATACATACACACACACACACGCACAAACACACACAAGCATACACATACGGACACAT
>OZ024766.1:19143775-19151275 GCA_964016885.1 Eledone cirrhosa | reverse complement strand
TATGTGAGGTATTATGTGAGGTAAAGCCTTTACTGTGACAATACAATAGTATATATAGAGTAATGTAAATGTTATGAGATATTATGTGAGGTAAAGCCTTTACTGTGAAAATACAATAGTATATATAGAGTAATGTAAATGTTATGAGAGATATTATGTGAGGTAAAGCCTTTACTGTGACAATACAATAGTATATATAGAGTAATGTAAATGTTATGAGATATTATGTGAGGTAAAGCCTTTACTGTGACAATACAATAGTATATATAGAGTAATGTAAATGTTATGTGAGATATTATGTGAGGTAAAGCCTTTACTGTGACAATACAATAGTATATATAGAGTAATGTAAATGTTATGTGAGGTATTATGTGAGGTAAAGCCTTTACTGTGACAATACAATAGTATATATAGAGTAATGTAAATGGTATGAGATATTATATGAGGTAAAGCCTTTACTGTGACAATACAATAGTATATATAGAGTAATGTAAATGTTATGTGAGATATTATGTGAGGTAAAGCCTTTACTGTGACAATACAATAGTATATATAGAGTAGTGTAAATGTTATGAGATATTATGTACTGTTCTGTGCCATCTGTAATGTTTTTCTTCCTGTCGGCCCTTGTGGCCTATAAAGATACCACAATTGCTATTGTTTATTTCAGATATAATACATGGGAACCTGAGGAAAATATATTGGATTTACGGTTAATAGAAGCTTTTAAAAGCAGGTAATGTTACTATTTCTCCTTCTGTTGTTGCTGTCATCTTTCATGTGTCTGGAGTTGATAAAATATAGTACCAGTGACATACTGGGGTAGATTTAATAGGCTAACTTTACCTTTCATACTTCTGGGTTTGATAAAATATAGTGAAAGTGCCCTAAACGCGCCGTATGACAGTGCCTCTGTGACCCCACAAGGTGTTATGGGATATTTATTCTTTTATCTTTTTAAATACACATACACACATATCCAGCTTATCTTGTTCTATCTCTTACAGTCAAACCGAAAAAGATGTACTCCCACACAAAAAGGGCCCCAGACCCAAGCGAGTAAAACTACAAGTAAGTCACATTTTACTAACTGTCCCTCTCTTTTCAGATGTATCCCTTTACCACAAACACTAACCGTAGACCCTAAAACTGTTCATATTGATATTATATGCAAATATATATATGCATGTAGGCGCATGGCTTAGTGGTTAGATCATTGGTCATGCAATCGAGAGGTTGTGAGTTCAATTCTCGGACCAGGTGATGTTGTTTCCTTGAGCAAGACACTTTATTTCACATTGCTCCAGTTTACTCAGCTGTAGAAATGAGATGATAGGGACTGGGGTCCCTATCATTCCACTGCAAAGCGGTCGTGGAGGTGCCACGGCAAAAAAAGCACCCAGCCCACACTGTAAAGTGGTCGTGGAGGTGCCACGGCAAAAAAAGCACCCAGCCCACACTGTAAAGTGGTCGTGGAGGTGCCACGGCAAAAAAAGCACCCAGCCCACACTGTAAAGTGGTCGTGGAGGTGCCACGGCAAAAAAAGCACCCAGCCCACACTGTAAAGTGGTCGTGCAGGTGCCACGGCAAAAAAAGCACCCAGCCCACACTGTAAAGTGGTCGTGGAGGTGCCACGGCAAAAAAAGCACCCAACACTCACTGTAAAGTGGTCGTGGAGGTGCCACGGCAAAAAAAGCACCCAACACTCACTGTAAAGTGGTCGTGGAGGTGCCACGGCAAAAAAAGCACCCAACACTCACTGTAAAGTGGTCGTGGAGGTGCCACGGCAAAAAAAGCACCCAGCCCACACTGTAGAGTGGTCGTGGAGGTGCCACGGCAAAAAAAGCACCCAACACTCACTGTAAAGTGGTTGTGGAGGTGCCACGGCAAAAAAAGCACCCAGCCCACACTGTAAAGTGGTCGTGGAGGTGCCACGGCAAAAAAAGCACCCAACACTCACTGTAAAGTGGTTGTGGAGGTGCCACGGCAAAAAAAGCACCCAGCCCACACTGTAAAGTGATTGTGGAGGTGCCACGGCAAAAAAGCACCCAGCCCACACTGTATACAACCTTGTTCACCCAACTGTATGTTGTAGTATATACAAGCTTGTACACCCAACTGTATGTTGTAGTATATACAACCTTGTACACCCAACTGTATGTTGTAGTATATACAAGCTTGTACACCCAACTGTATGTTGTAGTATATACAACCTTGTACACCCAACTGTATGTTGTAGTATATACAAGCTTGTACACCCAACTGTATGTTGTAGTATATACAACCTTGTACACCCAACTGTATGTTGTAGTATATACAAGCTTGTACACCCAACTGTATGTTGTAGTATATACAAGCTTGTACACCCAACTGTATGTTGTAGTATATACAAGCTTGTACACCCAACTGTATGTTGTAGTATATACAACCTTGTACACCCAACTGTATGTTGTAGTATATACAAGCTTGTACACCCAACTGTATGTTGTAGTATATACAAGCTTGTACACCCAACTGTATGTGTAGTATATACAACCTTGTACACCCAACTGTATGTTGTAGTATATACAAGCTTGTACACCCACCTGTATGTTGTAGTATATACAACCTTGTACACCCAACTGTATGTTGTAGTATATACAAGCTTGTACACCCACCTGTATGTTGTAGTATATACAACCTTGTACACCCACCTGTATGTTGTAGTATATACAACCTTGTACACCCAACTGTATGTTGTAGTATATACAACCTTGTACACCCAACTGTATGTTGTAGTATATACAAGCTTGTACACCCACCTGTATGTTGTAGTATATACAAACTTGTACACCCACCTGTATGTTGTAGTATATACAACCTCGTACACCCAACTGTATGTTGTAGTATATACAAGCTTGTACACCCAACTGTATGTTGTAGTATATACAAGCTTGTACACCCAACTGTATGTTGTAGTATATACAACCTTGTACACCCACCTGTATGTTGTAGTATATACAAGCTTGTACACCCAACTGTATGTTGTAGTATATACAACCTTGTACACCCACCTGTATGTTGTAGTATATACAATCTTGTACACCCAACTGTATGTTGTAGTATATACAAGCTTGTACACCCAACTGTATGTTGTAGTATATACAACCTTGTACACCCAACTGTATGTTGTAGTATATACAACCTTGTACACCCACCTGTATGTTGTAGTATATACAACCTTGTACACCCACCTGTATGTTGTAGTATACACAACCTTGTACACCCAACTGTATGTTGTAGTATATACAAGCTTGTACACCCAACTGTATGTTGTAGTATATACAAGCTTGTACACCCAACTGTATGTTGTAGTATATACAACCTTGTACACCCACCTGTATGTTGTAGTATATACAACCTTGTACACCCAACTGTATGTTGTAGTATATACAAGCTTGTACACCCAACTGTATGTTGTAGTATATACAACCTTGTACACCCAACTGTATGTTGTAGTATATACAACCTTGTACACCCACCTGTATGTTGTAGTATACACAACCTTGTACACCCAACTGTATGTTGTAGTATATACAACCTTGTACACCCAACTGTATGTTGTAGTATATACAACCTTGTACACCCAACTGTATGTTGTAGTATATACAACCTTGTACACCCAACTGTATGTTGTAGTATACACAACCTTGTACACCCACCTGTATGTTGTAGTATACACAACCTTGTACACCCAACTGTATGTTGTAGTATATACAACCTTGTACACCCAACTGTATGTTGTAGTATACACAACCTTGTACACCCAACTGTATGTTGTAGTATATACAACCTTGTACACCCAACTGTATGTTGTAGTATATACAAGCATGGGAGATGGACGTTAAACGATGATGATCATGGTGATATAGTAGGTTATCATTGGATTGGCTGATATATTTTCTGTTTGTGTTTTCAGGATTCTGCAACAGATGACACAGGCGATGGCTCAGACCTGGAGCTGGAGGGCACTCCCGGACGACGAAAGTCTGTCAGTCACATGGAGCAGGGTGGCGCCTCTGCTGGCGGAAGTGGCGGCGGCGGGGGTGGCGGCGGTGGTGGTGGCAGTGGCGGATTGTGTGGTTCGACCAACACCACCACCACCACGACCACCTCCTCCACCGGTGGCGCGGGGGTTTCTTCGTCGTCTGCTTCTTCAGCTTCTTCTTCGGCTGCCGCCGCCACCACTACCACCACCGCCACCAGCAACACTAACAACAGCAGTGGTGGCAACAACAACAACAACAACAACAACAACACATCCAACAACACATCATCCAACAACAGCAGCAGCACGACCTCTTCGTCGTCCTCGACGACCAGCGGTGGCGGCAGGGGAAGCAACATATGCAACGAATGTTCGGGGCAGCCTGTGAGTAAGTACCGACCCCGTGACACCTATAGAGGCATGCCCTCTGTGCCACCGCCCCCTCCTCCGCCCGACGTTGGTCGTAAGGACCGAGAGAGGGACCGGAGCTCGTCGCACAAGGGGTCGGCGGCAATTGCAGAGAAGATGGCTGTCGTAGGGGGCGGCGGGGGCAGCAGTGCCCCTGGCGGTGGCGGTGGTGCGGTGCATCGTGTGAGCAAGGGCGGCGGCGGCGGCGGGGGGGGCTTGATGGACGGCGGGGGGGCGGCGCCGCCGCCGTCGTCGTCTCACGGCTCCCTCCAGTCGCAGCACCACCACCACCACCACCAGCACCCCGTAAAGCGGGGACCGGGGAGGCCGCCGAAGAACCGGGCTGCACTGGGGGGAGGGGGAGGGGTGGGGTCGACCGGGGGGGCGGCGTCCTCCTCCTCCTCCCCCATGTCGGGCGCCCCTCCCCCGCCCTCCTCCGCAAAGTCCCTCTCCACCTCTTCGTCGTCCTCCACGCGGCCCTCTTCCGTGATCAAGTCGACGGGCAACGTGGCGGCGCAGGGCCACCACACGGCGGCGCGCAAGCAGGACAAGGGAGCGTCCGCCGGGACTCACGGTTCCGGCGGCGGCGGCGGCGCCGCCACGACGGCGACGACTGGCGGGGGCGCGGCGGCGGCGGGTGGCGGCGCGAACGGGCAGCAGACCGTCGGCAGGGAGCACCACCGACATCACCACCACCACCACCACCACCACAAGTGCAGCGTTGGAGGCAACTGCGGCAAAGATGGCGGCGGCGGCGGCGGCGGCGGTGGAGGAGGAGGGGGGAACAGAGGCGGCGGCGGTGGTGGTGCTCAGGGGGGGATCGGCGGCGGCGGCGAGTCTCGAGCCGTGCTCGGACAGTTGCAGGACGGTCACCACGACGACGGTGGCGGGGGGATGATGATGGCGTCGGAGAAGTCGTCGTCGGCGTCGGCGGGGGGAGGAGGAGGAGGGGGGATTGGTTTGGGCGGAGGGGGCTCGTTGGGGGGAGGAGGGGGGGTCAAGAGGATCTCGTTCGTGACCACCCGGGGCGGGGAGCACAGGGACCGGGACCACCACCACTACCGGGACGGCGGCCATGACGGTGCCATGGAGTACAACACAGACACGGAGAACAAGAGCGGCGGGGGCGGGGCTGGCGGGGGCCCAGAAAGGAGGACCTACTGGTGCCCTCCGCCGAATGTCAAGCCCCTCCTCGATCAGGTTTTCATCACGGACGTCACTTCCGACAGGGTGACAATCACCGTCCGAGAGTGTATGACTGGTAAGGGTTTCTTCCGCAACCGAGAGGACGGTGGGGGCCACTGTGGTTGATTGGGGGGGGTTAATGACGGTATTGACACTGGTGAAGGTGGTGGTGGTAATGATTGTATAGACACTGGTGGCGGTGGTGGTAAATAGGGTATTGACGCTGGTGGTATGTGGTGGTGGTGTTGACGGTATTGACGCTGGTGGTAGTGGTGGTGATTACGGTATTGACGCTGGTGATGGTAAATACGGTATTGACGCTGGTGGTATGTGGTGGTGGTGGTGATGGTATTGATGCTGGTGACTGGTGGTAAATACGGTATTGACACTGGTGACGGTGGTATGTGGCGATGGTGGTAAATACGGTGTTGACGCTTGTGGTGGTGATGGTGATGGTTTTGACGCTGGTGGAAGTGGTGTGTGGCGGTATTGACAATGGTGAAGGTGGTAGGGAGACTGGTTGACTGGTGATGGTAGTGTTGGTAATGACGGTGTTGACGCTGGTGAAAGTGGTGTGCGACGGTATTGACAATGGTGATTGGTGGGGAGGCTGGTTGACTGGTGATTGTAGCGTTGGGAATGACGGTGTTGACGCTGGTGAAAGTGGTGTGCGACGGTATTGACAAGGGTGATTGGTGGGGGCGCTGGTTGACTGGTGATGGTTTTGACGCTGGTGAAAGGTGGTAAAATGACGGTGGGGACACTGTGGTTAGCTGTGGTGACGGCAATGACGGTTGTGCAAGTGTTAAGGTTGCAGTTGACGGTGATGACAATAGTAAGGGTGGTGGTGTGGTTAGGGTTGACTATTTACACTATTAATGGTATGATGTGGTGGTTGTTGCCATGGTGTGTTGAGGTCGTCGTGGTAACTGATGGAGATGATGGTAGTGTTTGGGGTCCACATTTCTAATGGAACATAACTTAACAAAGGTTCTTAGATAAAATTATGGTGGAAGGTTTTTAGATAAATATAAACACTTTAACCCTTTCATTGCCATATTTCTAATGGAACATAACTTAACAAAGGTTCTTACATAAATGTTGGAAGGTTTTTAGATAAATATAAACACTTTAACCCTTTCATTGCCATATTTCTAATGGAACATAACTTAACAAAGGTTCTTACATAAATGTTGGAAGGTTTTTAGATAAATATAAACACTTTAACCCTTTCATTGCCATATTTCTAATGGAACATAACTTAACAAAGGTTCTTAGATAAAATTATGGTGGAAGGTCTTTAGATAAATATAAACACTTTAACCCTTTCATTGCCATATTTCTAATGGAACATAACTTAACACAGGTTCTTAGATAAAATTATGGTGGAAGGTTTTTAGATAAATATAAACACTTTAACCCTTTCATTACCATATTTCTAATGGAACATAACTTAACAAAGGTTCTTACATAAATGTTGGAAGGTTTTTAGATAAATATAAACACTTTAACCCTTTCATTGCCATATTTCTAATGGAACATAACTTAACAAAGGTTCTTAGATAAAATTATGATGGAAGGTTTTTAGATAAATATAAACACTTTAACCCTTTCATTACCATATTTCTAATGGAACATAACTTAACAAAGGTTCTTACATAAATGTTGGAAGGTTTTTAGATAAATATAAACACTTTAACCCTTTCATTGCCATATTTCTAATGGAACATAACTTAACAAAGGTTCTTAGATAAAATTATGGTGGAAGGTTTTTAGATAAATATAAACACTTTGACCCTTTCATTACCATATTTCTAATGGAACATAACTTAACAAAGGTTCTTACATAAAATTATGATGGAAGGTTTTTAGATAAATAT
>OZ024766.1:19133775-19136275 GCA_964016885.1 Eledone cirrhosa | reverse complement strand
GGTTTCAAAAGCGCGTCTGACCTCGCTCAGGTGCACCTACAAGAGCTGCCTAGATACATATATACACATATATGCACATGTATATGCATATGTATGTATGCAGAAACATTTATTACAGGGTCAGTAAAATAAAGTACCAGTAATACACTAAGGTAAATTGCTGGCCTTGTGGTAAAAGTAGAAACATTTATTACAGGGTCAGTAAAATAAAGTACCAGTAATACACTGGGGTTATTGCTGGCCTTGTGCCCCCCAAAAGTAGAAACAGTTATTACGGGGTCAGTAAAATAAAGTACCAGTAATACACTGGGGTTATTGCTGGCCTTGTACCCCCCAAAAGTAGAAACCATTATTACGGGGTCAGTAAAATAAAGTACCAGTAATACACTGGGGTTATTGCTGGCCTTGTGGTAAAAGTAGAAACATTTATTACGGGGTCAGTAAAATAAAGTACCAGTAATACACTGGGGTAATTGCTGGCCTTGTGGTATCACGAAGAAATACAATTATTTTGATAGACAAATGTGTGTGTGTGTGTGTATATATAACGGAGGAAATGTGGTAAGGAACCAGGTGGACCATAACGCACCAAAGTACTCAATACTTAGGGTAGTAGAGTGGGTAATATATATATATATATATACATATATATATATAGGGAGAGAGAAAAAAAAGATGAAGTTGGAAATAGCACGGGAGATATGTTTAAATGTCTGGGGGTTTTTTTTTTTATTCGTCAAAGTAACATTAATGAATAGCTAGTGTTATTAAAAAATATATATATGTATATATATAATATATATATATATATATATATATATATATGTCTCAAGGCTCTGATACTATCAACACTATAAACACAGAGCTGGCATATCTAAGAACTGACTAACTGCCTGATGAGGTCATAGCCATTCAATGGCTATCATCGAAATATATATAGCAGTAAATAAAGGATTGTGAGTTCATGCAATTGACTTATGTTTCGTCACTATATATATCTATCTATCTAAGGCGGGTAAAATTCCCGAGATCCATGGACGAGTTCTCTCCAGCGGTCTCTGTCCCTCATTATCGCTGCCATATCCTGCATCTCCAACTATATATTATATAGGAGACAATTGCAGTTACATTGCATTCACACATATATATATATACATATACACACATACATACCTCTACAGACAGGCATATATATATATATATATAGTTTGTTTACTGTGTGTGTATATATATATAGGTGTATATGTCCCAAGGATCTGATACCATCAACACCATAAACACAGAGCTGGCATATCTAAGAACTGACTAACTGCCTGATGAGGTCATAGCCATTCAATGGCTATCATCGAAATATATATAGCAGTAAATAAAGGATTATGAGTTTATATATATATATATATATATATATATAGGAACCAGTAAGACCCCGACAGCTGAGCTCAAGCCGTTTCGACGGCTAATTCTGGACTAATTAGTAGTCCAGAATTAGCCGTCGAAACGGCTTGAGCTCAGCTGTCGGGGGTCTTACTGGTTCCTATTACCCACTCTACTACCTCAAGTATTGAGTACTTTGGTGCGTTATGGTCCACCTGGTTCCTTACCACTTTCCCTTCGTTATATATATATATATGTATATATATTGGGTTGTGAAGTATGAAATTTGTAGAAAACAACAAATTTCTACAAATTTCCTACTTGATGACCTAATATATATATGAGAAAATTCAGGACCGATGGTTGAGCTCCAACCTTTCGATAGATAGATCTAACTGTCGAAATGGCGGGTGCTCAGCTGCAGGGGTCCTGAATCTTTTTATATTATACTCGCTCCACTATCCCAAGTATTGAGTACTCTGGTATGTTATGGTCTACCTGTTTTTTATCACATCCTATCTGGTATATATATAGGAACGAGTAGGACCCCGACGGCTGAGCTCAAGCTGTCGTAACGGGGTCCTACTCGTTCCTATTACCCACTCTACTACCCTAAGTATTGAGTACTTTGATGTGTTATGGTCTACCTGTTTTTTATCACATCCTATCTGGTATATATATATAGGAACGAGTAGGACCCCGACAGCTGAGCTCGAGCTGTCGTAACGGGGTCCTACTCGTTCCTATTACCCACTCTACTACCCTAAGTATTGAGTACTTTGGTGTGTTATGGTCCACCTGGTTCCTTACCACATTTCCTTCGTTATATATGTATGTGTGTGTTACTTATTCATTTTAATTTACGAACTACCTGATAATTTAAAGAGCCGCCTTCATTAGCTGCTAGTCAAAAAAAAAAAAAAGAAAATGTCTGCCGACAGATTTCAAGCCAGATTTGCCTCCCCTGTTTAAAAAACTAAGATCTCCACTGTTCGAAGAAGGATTTAGTTCAGGGGTAATCACATCCCTTTCCATATTTTTTTTGCCCACGTGCCCGAATGAAGGGCCAGTTTAAAAGTGCCCTCTCCAATAATAGAACATATATGTCAAGTGTTTGAAATTTTCT
>OZ024766.1:19123775-19128775 GCA_964016885.1 Eledone cirrhosa | reverse complement strand
CATGAAGCAATCATAGGGTTCCACCGCGTTCGGTCAGCAGCCAGTTGCACAGCGTCCCGCCATTGTCTGTTTGTCGCTCGCAGGTCCCTCTCAACTCAAGTGTGGTGTAGTGTAGTGTGGTGTGGTGTAGTGTAATGTGGCGTAGTGTAGTGTGGTGTGGTGTAGTGTAGTAGTAGTGTGGTGTGGTGTCGTGTCGTGTGGTATAGTGTAGTGTGGTATGGTGTGGTGTGGTGTGGTGTAGTGTAGTGTGGTATAGTGTGGTGTGGTGTAGTATGGTGTAGTGTGGTGTGGTGTCTGGCGCCAGTTCATTTTGGGTCGCCCTCTCCGTCTGCTTCCCTGTGGGTTCCATTTAAGTACTTGGTACGCCAGTCTCTCCGGGGGGAAGTCTCAAAGCGTGCCCAAACCAGCCCAGGCGTCGCTTGCAGATAGCAGAAGAGACTAGCTGATGGTTGGTGCGGTTCCTGACTTCCTGGTTTGTTACATGGTCACTCCATTTAATCCCCAGGATCTTTCGCAGACACCTGGAATCGAATGCGTCCAACTTCTTCCCTTGGCTGGTCTTATGCAAATCATTGTGAACAATATCAATGTCGAAGCAGGAAGCTTAGGTCTCAACATAAGTGCCAAGAAGACCAAAAGCATGCTATCTGGGACACACTCATCACCAACTGGTGTTTTCATTGAACAGGGGGAGGTGGAGATAGTGGACAACTTCACCTACCTAGAAAGCTCCATTGACAATGAGAGCACCATGGACAGTGAACTGCAATGTAGAATGGGAAAGGCTCCAGTATACTCAGCTAAAAATGAGTACCTGCAATGGCTGTGCTGGACTGAAAAATTAATAAGCAAGGCGTTACTTGTATTTGTAGTCTTTCATTGTTATTTTCATATGAAAGGGGAACTGGCATAATAAGGAATATACAATACGTACATTCATATATACATCGCTATTTCAGAGCTCCAACACAGATTTTTGCTGGACCAGCAACCAGTCTATGTTAATAAGTTTAAACAGCTCTTAAACATAATTGGAATTCTATTAGAATACAGCTCACGGCAAAAGTAAGGGGTATGTAAGCTGGGTGAGAAACGATTGTTGGTTATTCCCCTGTGACTATAGTCACAAATTGTTGCTGGACCAGCAACCAGTCTATGTTAATAAGTTTAAACAGCTCTTAAACATACTTGGAATTCTATTAGAGTACAGCTCACGGCAAAATTAAGGGATTTATAAGCTGCATAACCACTAAAAAGTGAGAAACGATTGTTGGTTATTCCCCTGTGACTAGTCACAAATTGTTGCTGGACCAGCAACCAGTCTATGTTAATAAGTTTAAACAGCTCTTAAACATACTTGGAATTCTATTAGAATACAGCTCACGGCAAAATTAAGGGATTTATAAGCTGCATAACCACTAAAAAGTGAGAAACGATCGTTGGTTATTCCCCTGTGTTTTTGCTGAAGCTAGGTATGTGACTGTAGTCAAATTGTTGCTGGACCAGCAACCACTCTATGTTAATAAGTTTAAACAGCTCTTAAACATAATTGGAAGTCTATTAGAATACAGCTCACGGCAAAATTAAGGGATTTATAAGCTGGATAACCACTAAAAAGTGAGAAACGATTGTTGGTTATTCCCCTGTGACTAGTCACAAATTGTTGCTGGACCATCAACCAGTCTTTGTTAATAAGTTTAAACAGCTCTTAAACATAATTGGAGTTCTATTAGAATACAGCTCACGGCAAAAATAAGGGATATATGAGTTGGATAACCACTAAAAAGTGAGAAACGATTGTTGGTTATTCCCCTGTGACTAGTCACAAATTGTTGCTGGACCAGCAACCAGTCTATGTTAATAAGTTTAAACAGCTCTTAAACATAATTGGAGTTCTATTAGAATACAGCTCACGGCAAAAATAAGGGATATATGAGTTGGATAACCACTAAAAGGTGAGAAACGATTGTTGGTTATTCCCCTGTGTTTTTGCTGAAGCTAGGTATGTGACTATAGTCACAGATTTTTGCACTCTATGTTAATAAGTTTAAACAGCTCTTAAACATACTTGGAATTCTATTAGAATACAGCTCACGGCAAAAATAAGGGATATATAAGCTGCATAACCACTAAAAAGTGAGAAACGATTGTTGGTTATTCCCGTGTGTTTTTGTTGAAGCTAGGTATGTGACTAGTCAAATTGTTGCTGGACCAGCAACCACTCTATGTTAATAAGTTTAAACAGCTCTTAAACATAATTGGAAGTCTATTAGAATACAGCTCACGGCAAAAGTAAGGGATATATAAGCTGGATAACCACTAAAAAGTGAGAAACGATTGTTGGTTATTCCCCTGTGTTTTTGTTGAAGCTAGGTATGTGACTGTAGTCACTAGCTTGAATTACAGAATGCTGAAGCTGGCGCATCTCTACAGCAGCTCCTGCAATTGTTACACTTAATTCAGCTTTAATCTAATAAACAGGGGGGGGGGGGGTTAGAAAATGTCTGAAGAATTAATAATAATTGTTTTTACGTTTGGCACAAGGCCAGCAATTACTCCAGTGCATTACTGGTACTTTATTTTATAGGCCCCCGTAAGGATGAAAGGCAAAGTTAACATATATATAAGTATGTATGTATGTATATATATATATATATATATATAATGTATAAAAATCAATACAATATAATTACCTCATTACCAGAGGTTTCCCGAATGAGGCGAATACGAAATAAACGACTTCATTCGTTCGTCAGACGAGGCAATATAAAACATGGCTAAATACTTAGAAAAACTCGTCAAGAAAATCAAAAAAAGATATAGACAAATGAAATAGAAATTGAAATATATAAAAATCTATAAAGAAATATAGTTAGGTGTGTGTATATGTATGTATATACGCTCACAGATGTGCATATATGTATATGCACACATGTATACGTATAGTGAGAAAGTGTGCGTAATTTTAAAATTTAGGGCAATTTTAGAATTACGCACAATGAGGTAATTATATTGTATTGATTTTTATACATTAAATTTTGCTCTGATACTTACATAGAGCACTCTTCACTTCTATGACCTTTTCTGTTTCCAACGGAAATTTCAATACTTACTTATATATATATATATATATATATATATGTATATATAAGTATGTATATATAAGTATATATAAAGAAGATATTAAAAGATGGTTTAAAAAGTTCCATATATTTTGTTATGCGCATTTCGAAAACATCATCCTGGGACAAAAATTGTGTTCTCATCAGATAAAATTAGGTAACATGATATGAGGCCTAAAAACACTTGTGAACAAGAAAGTGTTCAGCCAACATATATTTATATTGGCAGTATTGGTAGAGGGTTGGACGCCATGCTTTCTAGCATAGTTACGTCCCTTTACTGTCCGAGTTCAAATCTCGCCGAGGTTGACTTTGCCTTTCATCCTTACGAGGTCGATAAAATAAAGTACCAGTAATACACTGGGGGTAATTGCTGGTCTTGTGCCAAAAGTAGAAACAAATATATTTATATATATAGATGAGATTCTACAGGACTAGAACTGTTTCATTCTTTAGAAATCATCAGGAATCTGGGTATCAAAAAATAAGTATGGTATTTATAGGTAGAGACCTATAAATACCATACCATACTTATTTTTTGATACCCAGATTCCTGATGATTTCTAAAGAATGAAACAGTTCTAGTCCTGTAGAATCTCATCTATATTAAAACTTTGCAATGTATTGAGTACCTTACTTACTGTGGTTACCTCCGATTCAACCCGGAATAACGTATATATATATATATATATATATATATATATATATATATATACACACACACACACAGTTGTCCCCCGCTAACAATGTTAGAATTATAATGAATTTTCATAGTAATAGTTTTAGCAAGGGAGATAATACTATCAAGGGAGAGAACTCTTATAAAATATATATTTAATACATTAACAGAGAAAGCTTAAAACGATACTCTGACCAACTCCATCTCACTCAACAAACATTAGGATATACCTGAGTATAATCCCAGTTAAGTGTTTAGGGTTCTAACTATATAGTATTTCGTGGAAAGTTGGTTGTATTATTTTATTGAAAAGGAAAATCAGGGTAGAGAGGGAAGTGCTCTCTTCCCAGCATTTTGTTGAAAGATGGGTGAGAGAAGCAAGTATGGCCCGAATGAATGGGCCTACTCTGAGTATGTGTACGTAAACTAAAGGTGGAAAACTGGGAGAGGGCACTTGCCCTGGTGGTCAGGGTCACTGTGGTCTTTTAATGGGCTTTCTCCACAAATGTCCCTCGGAAGTCTCCCCCCTATTGGGGAATTTTTCTTTGTTATTTTATTACATCCTCTGTTTTTTACACGCAGAAATGCCCATTTGTACCGTCCTGTACTGTCCTTAATGTCTACTTTATGTAAACCCTTGTGGTTAATAAAGAAAACATTATTTTATATGAGATATAATTAAATCTCTCTCTCTCTCTCTCCACACACACACACACACACACACACACACACACACACACACACACACACACACACACACCCCCTCGGGGAAAAGTCAAAATGGTTGTCAGCCAATTTTTACGACTACACCAGTCCCAATGTTTGGCCTCCGAACTCCCCTGATCTTAACCCGATGGACTATTATTATGTATGGGGCGCTGTAGAGAAAGACACCAATCGCCGTGCCAGTACTACAAAAGCCCAGTTAATCGACAGAATTAAAGTAGTTTTTGAGGGCCTTCCCAGGGAAAGTGTAAAACCAGCTTGCTCCAGGTTCCGGGCCCGGATTGAGGCTGTAATAGAAGCTAATGGCGGTTATTTTGAGTAAAACTCTTTGACAATAGTGTAATTTCCTTGTCCATTGAATTTCTTTAAAATCGAATAAATTTTGTAGATACCAAGCATTTTTTCTTTTTCCTGATGAAACTGTCAAATTTATCCCGAACACTCTCTATATAGGTGGTGTATTGCCATAGAGA
>OZ024766.1:19103775-19113775 GCA_964016885.1 Eledone cirrhosa | reverse complement strand
AAAGTACCCAGCACTCACTGTAAAGTGGTCGTGGAGGTGCCACGGCAAAAAAGCACCCAGCACTCACTGTAAAGTGGTCGTGGAGGTGCCACGGAAAAAAAGCACCCAGCCCACACTGTAAATGCGGTTGGTGTTAGGAAGGGCATCCAGCTGTAGAAATCAAGCCAGAATCAGTTCCCGTCCCACCCTTGCAAGCAGGAAAAAGTGTACGTGAAATGAAATGAAAAGAAAAACTGATACTATTTGAAATTAATCTACCCTCCATCTTTTATCCCTATACTAATTACAGTCCATACTAACGAAGCTAAACACTTCAGAAGCAATGTTATGTGGTATATTGCTGTGTTTCAGATGAGGTCCTTTGGAGCTGAATAAGATCATACTGACTATGGTTATTTCACAACATTTAAAATCGAAGGCCAATGTTAGCATTTAATTGGCAGTTTAACTCCCCCAGCCTAATAAGGAAGTGTTATGATTGTTTTGTTTATGTCCCTCTCACACATATTACTGTCTCACCTCTTACCAGACAACACATTCAATACAGTCGTTCTATCTATTCTCCCAGGCAAAGCCGGGTACTTCAGCTAGTTAAAAATAAAATAAGAATTTTATTAGCGAATGATGTCTGCGATCTGGTCGAGGATTATAAATATTTTGATATAATTATCTTTGTTTTTTTTATTGCTTGCCCTCCACCTTCACTCATACTCGACAACCACCTGCACTCGAAACCATGAACTCCGTCTCCAGACTACATGGACCAGCCTAGTAGCTGTGGACAGAGGTTGAAGGTGTACGAGACCCCAATTCTGGTGAGCGCCCGATCTACAACGCCCCCGACGCTGCCCCCTACCAAGTGTGAGATTTTCCTGGAGGCCAGCTCCACTGACAACGCCTATCGACTGCAGATTATCATCAAAAGTATTGCCATCCAGGACTCGGCATTCTATCTGAAAATCTATGATGGAACAAAATATGGAAACATTCTGGTAAGTTCTTTTCATCTGGTGTGTGTCATTAAATCTGGTGTCATCATCATCATTTCATTTTACGTCCGCTTTTCCCTGCTTGCAAGGGTGGGACGGGAACTGATTCTGGCTTGATTTCTACAGCTGGATGCCCTTCCTAACACCAACCTCATTTACAGTGAGTGCTGGGTGCTTTTTTGCCGTGGCACCTCCACGACCACTTTACAGTGAGTGCTGGGTGCTTTTTTTGCCGTGGCACCTCCACGACCACTTTACAGTGAGTGCTGGGTGCTTTTTTGCCGTGGCACCTCCACAACCACTTTACAGTGAGTGCTGGGTGCTTTTTTGCCGTGGCACCTCCACGACCACTTTACAGTGTGGGCTGGGTGCTTTTTTGCCGTGGCACCTCCACGACCACTTTGCAGTGGAATGATAGGGACCCCAGTCCCTATCATCTCATTTCTACAACTGAGTAAACTGGAGCAATGTGAAATAAAGTGTCTGGCTCAAGGACACAACACATCACCCGGTCTGAGAATTGAACTCACAGCCTTTCGATTGCAATGCTCTAACCACTAAGCCATGTGCCTCCATTGTGTGTGTGTCATTAAATCTGGTATCATCATCATCATCGTTTAACATCTTCCACGCAAGCATAGATTGGACAGTGTTGTCCCACTTGAAGCAAGATTGGTCAGGTGACCGTGTCTCGCTCTTATAGGACTGTCTGGCAGGTTTTCTACAGCTGGATGCCCTTCCTAACACCAACCACATTTACAGTGAGTGCTGGGTGCTTTTTGCCGTGGCACCTCCACGACCACCTTGCAGTGGAGGGTGTAGGGGCATATTGTCTATATGCTTCAGCTTGTACCCATGGGAGGTCGGGTACTCTGTATTACTGCGTGACGTCAGAGGTCACGGTCGTGTGTCATTGCCTTTGAGAGGTGTAGTTGGGTAAGGTCGGCTTTTATCACCTCATCCCAGGTCATCTTGGGTCTCTCCACTCCGCGGTTTCCATCGACTTCTAGTGCTCTGCACCATTTTATGCAGCTGTCATCCTTCATACGCATCACATGTCCATACCAGCGCAACCGCCTCTCCTGCACACAGCATTTGATTCCTCTTATGCTCAGTCTCTCTCTCAATTCATTTAAGTATATTTTAATATATATATTTTAATATATATATTTTAATAAGTATATTTTAATAAGTATATTTTAATAAGTATATTTTAATGTATATATTTTAATATATATATTTTAATAAGTATATTTTAATATATATATTTTAATATATATATTTTAATATATATATTTTAATAAGTATATTTTAATAAGTATATTTTAATAAGTATATTTTAATAAGTATATTTTAATAAGTATATTTTAATAAGTATATTTTAATAAGTATATTTTAATGTATATATTTTAATATATATATTTTAATATATATATTTTAATATATATATTTTAATATATATATTTTAATATATATATTTTAATAAGTATATTTTAATAAGTATATTTTAATAAGTATATTTTAATAAGTATATTTTAATAAGTATATTTTAATAAGTATATTTTAATGTATATATTTTAATGTATATATTTTAATGTATATATTTTAATGTATATATTTTAATAAGTATATTTTAATAAGTATATTTTAATGTATATATTTTAATATATATATTTTAATAAGTATATTTTAATAAGTATATTTTAATAAGTATATTTTAATAACTATATTTTAATAAGTATATTTTAATGTATATATTTTAATGTATATATTTTAATGTATATATTTTAATGTATATATTTTAATAAGTATATTTTAATAAGTATATTTTAATGTATATATTTTAATATATATATTTTAATAAGTATATTTTAATAAGTATATTTTAATAAGTATATTTTAATAACTATATTTTAATAAGTATATTTTAAC
This sequence comes from Eledone cirrhosa, assembly GCA_964016885.1. NCBI lineage: Eukaryota > Metazoa > Mollusca > Cephalopoda > Octopoda > Eledonidae > Eledone > Eledone cirrhosa. Next base: position 19,110,854 of record OZ024766.1, on the reverse strand, counting down.
ATATATTTTAATATATATATATTTTAATAAGTATATTTTAACATATATTTTAACGTGTATTTTAATAAGTATATTTTTATGTATGTATGTTTTATGTATGTATATTTTGTGTGTATATATATATATACATATATATGTGTATATGTATATATATTTTAATCTCTCTCTCTCTCTCTCTCTCTCTCTCTCTCTACTAACCATCGGTCATCAGAGACAGCTCGGCAAAAGTTCCAAGACTACTGACATGTTGGTGACGAAATCCAGCACCGCTGTCCTGGAGCTCTCCCGACCCAATGTGCAATACCAACAGGGAAACGACTTCACTTTGGAGATTAAAGGATACAGTATGTCTCTTTGTCTGTTTCCTCCTCCTTTTCATCATCACCATCTCCACCATGTTGGAAGATTTTAATTTAAATCCTCACATAATATCTCACATAACATCTACATTACTCTATATATACTATTGTATTGTCACAGTAAAGGCTTTACCTCACATAATACCTCACATAACATTTACATTACTCTATATATACTATTGTATTGTCACAGTAAAGGCTTTACCTCACATAATATCTCGCATAACATTTACATTACTCTATATATACTATTGTATTGTCACAGTAAAGGCTTTACCTCACATAATACCTCACATAACATTTACATTACTCTATATATACTATTGTATTGTCACAGTAAAGGCTTTACCTCACATAATATCTCACATAACATTTACATTACTCTATATATACTATTGTATTGTCACAGTAAAGGCTTTACCTCACATAATACCTCACATAACATTTACATTACTCTATATATACTATTGTATTGTCACAGTAAAGGCTTTACCTCACATAATATCTCACATAACATTTACATTACTCTATATATACTATTGTATTGTCACAGTAAAGGCTCTACCTCACATAATACCTCACATAACATTTACATTACTCTATATATACTATTGTATTGTCACAGTAAAGGCTTTACCTCACATAATATCTCGCATAACATTTACATTACTCTATATATACTATTGTATTGTCACAGTAAAGGCTTTACCTCGCATAACATTTACATTACTCTATATATACTATTGTATTGTCACAGTAAAGGCTTTACCTCACATAATACCTCACATAACATTTACATTACTCTATATATACTATTGTATTGTCACAGTAAAGGCTTTACCTCACATAATATCTCACATAACATTTACATTACTCTATATATACTATTGTATTGTCACAGTATAGGCTTTACCTCACATAATACCTCACATAACATTTACATTACTCTATATATACTATTGTATTGTCACAGTAAAGGCTTTACCTCACATAATACCTCACATAACATTTACATTACTCTATATATACTATTGTATTGTCACAGTAAAGGCTTTACCTCACATAATATCTCACATAACATCTACATTACTCTATATATACTATTGTATTGTCACAGTAAAGGCTTTACCTCACATAATATCTCACATAACATTTACATTACTCTATATATACTATTGTATTGTCACAGTAAAGGCTTTACCTCACATAATATCTCACATAACATTTACATTACTCTATATATACTATTGTATTGTCACAGTAAAGGCTTTACCTCACATAATATCTCACATAACATTTACACTACTCTATATATACTATTGTATTGTCACAGTAAAGGCTTTACCTCACATAATATCTCACATAACATTTACATTACTCTATATATACTATTGTATTGTCACAGTAAAGGCTTTACCTCACATAATATCTCACATAACATTTACATTACTCTATATATACTATTGTATTGTCACAGTAAAGGCTTTACCTCACATAATATCTCACATAACATTTACACTACTCTATATATACTATTGTATTGTCACAGTAAAGGCTTTACCTCACATAATATCTCACATAACATTTACATTACTCTATATATACTATTGTATTGTCACAGTAAAGGCTTTACCTCACATAATACCTCACATAACATTTACATTACTCTATATATACTATTGTATTGTCACAGTAAAGGCTTTACCTCACATAATACCTCACATAACATTTACATTACTCTATATATACTATTGTATTGTCACAGTAAAGGCTTTACCTCACATAATATTGAATCTATGTATAAAATGAAACCTACAGTCAGTATGCACCTCTTAACCAAATATATACGCCCCCCCTCCCCCACTACCACCAACACCACCCTCTATCTGTAAAGTTATGTTGGTACCACAACATCCAGTCCAAAATAAATGAGGTTGTGTCACGACAAAATACACCCAGACTACGCTGTAATGTGGCTGTGTAGGTAACACTGTAAAAACCTCCCAGTCCACACTGAAAACGTTGTTGGTGTTAGGAAGGGCATCCAGCCGTAGAAAACCTGCCAGACAGTCCTAGGCGAGCAAGACACGGTCACCCAACCATGCTAGCGTGGAAGATGGATGTTAAACGATGATGATAATGAAGAATTTTGAGTGATTTACTAAAATTATTAAATATTTGGAGGCACATGGCTTAGTGGTTAGAGCATTGGCCTTGCAATCAAAAGGTTGTGAGTTCAATTCTCAGATCGGGTGATGTGTTGTTTCCTTGAGCAAGACACTTTATTTCACATTGCTCCAGTTTACTCAGCTGTAGAAATGAGATGATAGGGACTGGGGTCCATATCATTACACTGTAAAGTGGTCGTGGAGGTGCCAGGGCAAAAAAGCACCCAGCACTCACTGTAAAGTGGTCGTGGAGGTGCCACGGCAAAAAAGCACCCAGCACTCACTGTAAAGTGGTCGTGGAGGTGCCACGGCAAAAAAGCACCCAGCACTCACTGTAAAGTGGTCGTGGAGGTGCCACGGCAAAAAAGCACCCAGCACTCACTGTAAAGTGGTCGTGGAGGTGCCACGGCAAAAAAGCACCCAGCACTCACTGTAAAGTGGTCGTGGAGGTGCCACTGCAAAAAAGCACCCAGCACTCACTGTAAAGTGGTCGTGGAGGTGCCACGGCAAAAAAGCACCCAGCACTCACTGTAAAGTGGTCGTGGAGGTGCCACTGCAAAAAAGCACCCAGCACTCACTGTAAAGTGGTCGTGGAGGTGCCACGGTAAAAAAGCATCCAGCACTCACTGTAAATGAGGTTGGTGTTAGGAAGGGCATCCAGCTGTAGAAATCAAGCCAGAATCAGCTCCCGTCCCACCCTTGCAAGCAGGGAAAAGCGGACGTAAAATGAAATGATGAATGATGATGATTTCCTTACCAAGATAGTAAATTAATGTAAGGTTCTTATATAAAATTATGTTGGAAGATTTTAATTTAAACGAGAAACCTTTAAAAATGGGTGACTTTATTTCATAGAGCCAGGGGAGATTTTGGCTGGGTTTGTCACTGAGTTCACCCTTTCATTGCCACATTTCTAATGAAATACTCTCTCTTTTAATTAATTAATTGTTTCTACTTTTGGCACAAGGCCAGCAATTACCCAGTGCATTACTGGTACATTATTTTTATCGACCCCGTAAGGATGAAAGGCAAAGTTCACCTCGGCGGGATTTGAACTCAGATCAGAAAGGGGTGTAACTCTGTGCTACAAAGCATGTTATCTGACCCTCTACTGATAATTAATGAAGAATGTTAAGGAATTTAATAAAATATTTCATTATTTCATTACTAAGAAAGTAACTTAAAGTAGGTTCTTATATAAAATTATGTTGGAAGGTTTTAATTTAATTTGGAAACCTTTAAATTGGGTGACTTTATTCCATAGAACCAGGGGAGGTTTGGGCTGGGTTTGTTTCAAAAGGGTTAATGAAGAATTTTAAGGGATTTCATTTAAATAGAAACCCTTTAAATTGGGTGACTTTATTTCATAGAACCAGGGGAGGTTTTGGCTGGGTTTGTTTCAAAGGGTTAATGAAGAATTTTAAGGGATTTCATTTAAATAGAAACCCTTTAAAATGGGTGACTTTATTCCATAGAACCAGGGGAGGTTTTGGCTGGGTTTGTTTCAAAAGGGTTAATGAAGAATTTTAAGGGATTTCATTTAAATAGAAACCCTTTAAAATGGGTGACTTTATTTCATAGAACCAGGGGTGGTTTGGGCTGGGTTTGTTTCAAAAAGGGTTAATGAAGAATTTTAAGGGATTTCATTTAAATAGAAACCCTTTAAATTGGGTAACTTTATTTCATAGAACCAGGGGAGGTTTTGGCTGGGTTGGTTTCAAAAGGGTTAATGAAGAATTTTAAGGGATTTCATTTAAATAGAAACCCTTTAAATTGGGTGACTTTATTTCATAGAACCAGGGGAGGTTTTGGCTGGGTTGGTTTCAAAAGGGTTAATGAAGAATTTTAAGGGATTTCATTTAAATAGAAACCCTTTAAATTGGGTGACTTTATTTCATAGAACCAGGGGAGGTTTTGGCTGGGTTTGTTTCAAAGGGTTAATGAAGAATTTTAAGGGATTTCATTTAAATAGAAACCTTTTAAATTGGGTGACTTTATTTCATAGAACCAGGGGAGGTTTTGGCTGGGTTGGTTTCAAAAGGGTTAATGAAGAATTTTAAGGGATTTCATTTAAATAGAAACCCTTTAAATTGGGTGACTTTATTTCATAGAACCAGGGGAGGTTTTGGCTGGGTTTGTTTCAAAGGGTTAATGAAGAATTTTAAGGGATTTCATTTAAATAGAAACCCTTTAAATTGGGTGACTTTATTTCATAGAACCAGGGGAGGTTTTGGCTGGGTTTGTTTCAAAAGGGTTAATGAAGAATTTTGAGGGATTTCATTTAAATAGAAACCCTTTAAATTGGGTGACTTTATTTCATAGAACCAGGGGAGGTTTTGGCTGGGTTTGTTTCAAAAGGGTTAATGAAGAATTTTGAGGGATTTCATTTAAATAGAAACCCTTTAAATTGGGTGACTTTATTTCATAGAACCAGGGGAGGTTTTGGCTGGGTTTGTTTCAAAAGGGTTAATGAAGAATTTTAAGGGATTTCATTTAAATAGAAACCTTTTAAATTGGGTGACTTTATTTCATAGAACCAGGGGAGGTTTTGGCTGGGTTTGTTTCAAAAGGGTTAATGAAGAATTTTGAGGGATTTCATTTAAATAGAAACCCTTTAAATTGGGTGACTTTATTCCATAGAACCAGGGGAGGTTTTGGCTGGGTTTGTTTCAAAAGGGTTAATGAAGAATTTTGAGGGATTTCATTTAAATAGAAACCCTTTAAATTGGGTGACTTTATTTCATAGAACCAGGGGAGGTTTTGGCTGGGTTTGTTTCAAAAGGGTTAATGAAGAATTTTGAGGGATTTCATTTAAATAGAAACCCTTTAAATTGGGTGACTTTATTTCATAGAACCAGGGGAGGTTTTGGCTGGGTTTGTTTCAAAAGGGTTAATGAAGAATTTTAAGGGATTTCATTTAAATTGGGTGACTTTATTTCATAGAACCAGGGGAGGTTTGGGCTGGGTTTGTTTCAAAAGGGTTAATGAAGAATTTTAAGGGATTTCATTTAAATAGAAACCTTTTAAATTGGGTGACTTTATTTCATAGAACCAGGGGAGGTTTTGGCTGGGTTTGTTTCAAAAGGGTTAATGAAGAATTTTAAGGGATTTCATTTAAATTGGGTGACTTTATTCCATAGAACCAGGGGAGGAGGGTTTGGTAACAAGACTGTTAAAACACATTTTTTTTTTTTTTCCTTTCTTTCTTCCAGGAGACCCTGACGAACCCGAAGCTATTTTAGGAGGGTCTCGGCTGGCCCCTGGAGCCATCATAGGGATAATAATAGCTGCCCTCTTGCTGATTGCATTTGCTATGGTGCTATGCTATATGTACAACAGTGGTATTTTGACCGGCAAAAAGAGGTGGGGTCGCGGAGCACGAGGGAGCTCGGTGTCGAAAGAGAACCTGAGTAAGGTGTCAGCAGTTGGTGGGGTTAACGGCTCGGTAGAAACGGTTGGAGGGAGCAGATCGGCGGCGTCACGTTTCGGCGAGCCCCGAGCGGGAGAGAAAACGTCTGCGGGCGGCAATGGCGGCAGTGGGGGGCACGTGAACCGCGCCTACAACAACGCCGTCTGGAGCTCGATGCTGTCCACGAACCGCGGCAGGGGCGGCGCCGCGGCGACCAACGGCACCACGAATCTCAGTAGGAGCTTGAGTAGGGGCAGCAGTATGAGTATAGCGGAGAGGCCGCCCATGGCAACCCCTTATGACCCGAATATGAGAGGGGCAGGTAGAAACTATAATAATAATAATAATAATAATAATAATAATAACAACAACAAGCAAGTGGGTATTCGGGGTGAATATATGCAGGGCCCCGATGCTGAATATTTAGATCCCATTAACCAGAGGCGATCTGGTCGAGCGAACACGGTCACCTTTGATGACCGGGGGAAGGGTGAGGGCCAGTTTGAGCGCAGCTTCGTGGGCGGGGGAGGTTCCCAGCAGCAGCAAAGCCCCCATGGGTCGCGCACGGGTTCTGGGTCTGGAAAGAGGGGCTCGTCGGCCGGGCCGGGCGCCGGCGACAGGCTGAGCAGGCGGAGCGTGGCGTCGTACAACGAGATCCAGGCCCTGCCGGACCTTTTTGTCGACGACCCCGAAAGCAAGGCTCGACACTCGCAGAAGAGGCCCGGCGGCGCCCAGCGCTCGCCCCGGGGCTCGGACAGGGACCAGAAGCAGCGTCCCTCCCAGAAGGACACAACCAGGTCCCCGCGCGGCTCGGACAGGGACCAGCAAGGAAGGCAGAGGACGCCATCTTATCGGTACAACCCCGGGACTTCTTTGGAAACACGTGAGTAGACTCTTGTTGTTGTTGTTGTTGTTGTTGGTGTTGTTGTTGCTGGTGTTGTTGCTGGTGTTGGTGTTGTTGTTGGTGGTGGTGTTGTTGCTGGTGTTGGTGTTGTTGGTGGTGGTGGTGTTGTTGCTGGTGTTGGTGTTGTTGGTGGTGGTGGTGTTGTTGCTGGTGTTGGTGTTGTTGGTGTTGTTGTTGCTGGTGTTGTTGCTGGTGTTGGTGTTGTTGTTGTTGCTGGTGTTGTTGCTGGTGTTGGTGTT
>OZ024766.1:19088775-19101275 GCA_964016885.1 Eledone cirrhosa | reverse complement strand
GACGATGGCGCATTTCCCCTGGCGTTCAATGCAATAATGTCGCGCACGGTCAACTCAAACGACCCGAACAAGACGTTTGCGTACGGGTACCACTCTCGTTCTGACCCCCACCGGCAGGACTCCGTTAGTGACAAGGCGGCCTGGTATGTGGAGTCGACCCCCACCAAATCTGGCCCCATCAACACCACCGCCTTCTTTATGCAGACCTCGCAGCCGCCGCGCCACTCCGACGCCACCCCGCCCAGTGCGTTTCGATCGGTGCGCGACGACGCGGGTGGCAGCAGGCTTCCACCCGAGTACACGTCGACGCCTGCCGACGACCCTTACTCGCACCCCGCTGCGTCTTCCTCCCCCAGGGGCGACCGGCGGCACGCGGGGGGGCTCGCCGCGGCGAGGCCGAAGCCGAGGTCGCGCAGGGGCGCGCCTTCCCCCGCGGGGGCGGGCGGCGCGCCGGCGTCGCCGCCGGTCCGGCGTTTCCCCATGTCCATCCCGGACCCGCACGGCGGCGCCGCCGCGGGCGACCTCTCCGCGGTCGAGCCGGCCAGCCAGAGTTCGACGGTGGTGCGGTCGGGGTTCGACCCGACCACCGGCTGCCAGACGTCGCAGGTGATGTGGGCCGAGGCGGTGCCCGACCCGACAGACCCCGCCCCGCGCGACAACCCGACCGTCACCCGGAAGACTGTCAACAGGATCACCACGCGCAGCACTTACGACCAGCTGCCGGACAACCCGTTTCCCCTCCTCGCTCACATGAACGCCGACCCCTCCGAACCTTCGTTCCTGTCCCCCTCAAGGGGCGGGGGAGGTATCGGCTTCCTGCCCCAGCCTGAAGAGATCTCCTTCTACACAGCAGCTCCTGTGATTCACGAGGCCCCGACAAGGAACCGGTATATTAAGGAAAAGGTCAGCCTGGCGTGACCCCCCCACCTAGTACTACAACCTATACCATGAATAACACCACCTCGAGTACTACAACCTATACCATGAATAACACCACCTAGTACTACAACCTATACCATGAATAACACCACCTCTATACTACAACCTATACCATGAATAACACCACCTCGAGTACTACAACCTATACCATGAATAACACCACCTCGAGTACTACAACCTATACCATGAATAACACCACCTCTATACTACAACCTATACCATGAATAACACCACCTCGAGTACTTCAACCTATACCATGAATAACACCACCTCTAGTACTACAACCTATACCATGAATAACACCACCTCGAGTACTACAACCTATACCATGAATAACACCACCTCTATACTACAACCTATACCATGAATAACACCACCTAGTACTACAACCTATACCATGAATAACACCACCTCTATACTACAACCTATACCATGAATAACACCACCTAGTACTACAACCTATACCATGAATAACACCACCTCGAGTACTACAACCTATACCATGAATAACACCACCTAGTACTACAACCTATACCATGAATAACACCACCTCGAGTACTACAACCTATACCATGAATAACACCACCTCTATACTACAACCTATACCATGAATAACACCACCTCGAGTACTACAACCTATACCATGAATAACACCACCTCGAGTACTACAACCTATACCATGAATAACACCACCTCTATACTACAACCTATACCATGAATAACACCACCTCGAGTACTACAACCTATACCATGAATAACACCACCTCTATACTACAACCTATACCATGAATAACACCACCTCTAGTACTTCAACCTATACCATGAATAACACCACCTCTATACTACAACCTATACCATGAATAACACCACCTAGTACTACAACCTATACCATGAATAACACCACCTCTATACTTCAACCTATACCATGAATAACACCACCTAGTACTACAACCTATACCATGAATAACACCACCTCGAGTACTACAACCTATACCATGAATAACACCACCTCTATACTACAACCTATACCATGAATAACACCACCTCTAGTACTACAACCTATACCATGAATAACACCACCTCTATACTACAACCTATACCATGAATAACACCACCTCGAGTACTACAACCTATACCATGAATAACACCACCTCTATACTACAACCTATACCATGAATAACACCACCTCTATACTTCAACCTATACCATGAATAACACCACCTCGAGTACTACAACCTATACCATGAATAACACCACCTCTATACTACAACCTATACCATGAATAACACCACCTCTATACTACAACCTATACCATGAATAACACCACCTCTATACTACAACCTATACCATGAATAACACCACCTCTATACTACAACCTATACCATGAATAACACCACCTCTATACTTCAACCTATACCATGAATAACACCACCTCTAGTACTACAACCTATACCATGAATAACACCACCTCGAGTACTACAACCTATACCATGAATACCTCTAGTACTACAACCTATACCATCAACACCACCTCTAGTACTACAACTAAACATTTAGTAGAAAACAACACTATGACTACATCACATTAAATACTAAAGTCTTTACTGTAATACTGTAAATATACACAACAATCTGTCCACCAGTAAAGATACTATAAACATTTAGTACAAAACAACACTATGACTACATCACATTAAATATTATAGACTTTACTGTAATACTGTAAATATTCACAACAATCTGTCTACCAGTAAAGATACTATAAACATTTAGTACAAAACAACACTATGACTACATCACATTAAATATTAAAGTCTTTACTGTAATACTGTAAATATTCACAACAATCTGTCCACCAGTAAAGATACTATAAACATTTAGTACAAAACAACACTATGACTACATCACATTAAATATTAAAGTCTTTACTGTAATACTGTAAATATTCACAACAATCTGTCCACCAGTAAAGATACTATAAACATTTAGTACAAAACAACACTATGACTACATCACATTAAATATTAAAGTCTTTACTGTAATACTGTAAATATTCACAACAATCTGTCCACCAGTAAAGATACTATAAACATTTAGTACAAAACAACACTATGACTACATCACATTAAATATCAAAGTCTTTACTGTAATACTGTAAATATTCACAACAATCTGTCTACCAGTAAAGATACTATAAACATTTAGTACAAAACAACACTATGACTACATCACATTAAATATCAAAGTCTTTACTGTAATACTGTAAATATTCACAACAATCTGATGTAAACATTTGAATTAACAAAACCATATAAAGATATTTTCTGTGAAATTATCCCAGAAAGGTATACCATAATCTTTAAAATACTATTTTTTTCTCATCTTTTTCTACCATTTAAAAAAAAATTTTATATTAATTTTTATACAATATTTTATATTATGCATAAAAAGGTGCAGAGCACTAAAAGTTAATGCAAACCGCAGATTGGGGTGACCTGGGATGAAGTGATAAAAGCCGACCTTACCCAATTACACCTCTCAAAGGCGATGACACACGACCGCGTCACGCAATAATACAGAGTACCCGACCTCCCATGGGTACAAGCTGAAACATATAGACAATATGCCCCCCACACCCTCCCACTGTAAAGTGGTCGTGGAGGTGCCACGGCAAAAAAGCACCCAGCCCACACTGTAAAGTGGTCGTGGAGGTGCCACGGCAAAAAGCACCCAGCACTCACTGTAAAGTGGTCGTGGAGGTGCCACGGCAAAAAACACCCAGCACTCACTGTAGAGTGGTCGTGGAGGTGCCACGGCAAAAAAGCACCCAGCCCACACTGTAAAGTGGACGTGTAGGCGCCACGAAAAAGCACCCAGCACTCACTGTAAATGAGGTTGGTGTTAGGAAGGGCATCCAGCTGTAGAAATCAAGCCAAATCAGTTCTTGTATGAGCAAGGCATGGTCAGCCGACCAGACACTGCCCACAACAGGACAACCCGTCTAACCCATGCTAGCGTGGAAGAACGGACGTAAAACGGTGATGATGATGATTCTATAAATGACATATTTTTAGATATTTTTTGAAATAAATGAACAAAAGTGTTTTGGTGTCATTCTTTTTTATCTTTAAATTGCCTGCAAATTCCACTGCGGAATTACTGTAGAAATACAAACATTTACTGCAGAATTATTGTGTATATATTAAGTGACTGAGAGTACAAGACTCCCCCTGGACAGGACACCAGGCCATCACAGGGTTATGTAAAGTATATATGAAGTGACTGAGAATACAAGACTCCCCCTGGACAGGTCTCCAGTCCATCACAGGGTTATGTAAAGTATATATGAAGTGACTGAGAATACAAGACTTCCCCCTGGACAGGACACCAGGCCATCACAGGGTTATGTAAAGTATATATGAAGTGACTGAGAATACAAGACTTCCCCCTGGACAGGACACCAGTCCATCACAGGGTTATGTAAAGTATATATGAAGTGACTGAGAGTACAAGACTCCCCCTGGACAGGACACCAGTCCATCACAGGGTTATGTAAAGTATATATGAAGTGACTGAGAGTACAAGACTCCCCCTGGACAGGACACCAGTCCATCACAGAGTTATGTAAAGTATATATGAAGTGACTGAGAATACAAGACTCCCCCTGGACAGGTCTCCAGTCCATCACAGGGTTATGTAAAGTATATATGAAGTGACTGAGAGTACAAGACTCCCCCTGGACAGGACACCAGGCCATCACAGGGTTATGTAAAGTATATATGAAGTGACTGAGAATACAAGACTCCCCCCTGGACAGGACACCAGGCCATCACAGGGTTATGTAAAGTATATATGAAGTGACTGAGAATACAAGACTCCACCTGGACAGGTCTCCAGTCCATCACAGGGTTGTATAAAGTATATATGAAGTGACTGAGAGTACAAGACTCCCCCTGGACAGGACACCAGGCCATCACAGGGTTATGTAAAGTATATATGAAGTGACTGAGAATACAAGACTTCCCCCTGGACAGGACACCAGTCCATCACAGGGTTATGTAAAGTATATAGGAAGTGACTGAGAGTACAAGACTCCCCCTGGACAGGACACCAGTCCATCACAGGGTTATGTAAAGTATATAGGAAGTGACTGAGAGTACAAGACTCCCTCTGGACAGGACACCAGTCCATCACAGGGTTATGTAAAGTATATAGGAAGTGACTGAGAGTACAAGACTCCCCCTGGACAGGACACCAGTCCATCACAGGGTTATGTAAAGTATATATGAAGTGACTGAGAGTACAAGACTCCCCCCTGGACATGACACCAGTCCATCACAGGATTAAACCTCCAGCAATTACTGGTACTCATGTTCAGCTGAGTATACTGGAGCAACGTGAAATGAAGTGTCTTGTTCAAGAACACAACACACAACCCAGGAATCAAACCCACGACATTCTGGTCGTAAGTCCAACACCCTTACCACTGGGCCACGGGCTTCCACCTCTGTGTGTGTCTACCACCACCACCACACCACCAATATTACCACCACTACAACCACTAGCACAACAACTTTACCAACACCACTACAACCACCACCACCAATACTATCACCACCACTACCACTATCAACAACACCACCACTATCACTACTACCACTCCACCACCACCACTACTACCACCACTACCACTATCAACAAAACCACCACCACCACTGTCAACACCACCACTATCACCACTACTACCACCACCACCACCACTACCACCACTACCACTATCAACAACACCACCACTACACCACCACTACTCACCACCACTATCAACAACACCACCACCACCACCACCACCACTGTCAACAACACCACCACCACTACACCACCACCATCACAACTGTCACCACCACCACTATCACCACTACTACCACCACCACCACCACTACCACTATCAACAACACCACCACTACCACCACCACTACCACCACCACCACCACCGTCACTACACCACTGTCATACCACCACCACCACCACTGTCACTACACCACTGTCATACCACCACCACCACTGTCATACCACCACCACCACCACCACTGTCACTACACCAGTCATACCACCACCACCACCACCACTGTCACTACACCACTGTCATACCACCACCACCACCACTGTCACTACACCACTGTCATACCACCACCACCACTGTCACTACACCACCACCACCACCACTGTCACTACACCACCACTGTCATACCACCACCACCACCACTGTCACTACACCACTGTCATACCACCACCACCACCACTGTCACTACACCACTGTCATACCACCACCACCACTGTCACTACACCACCACCACCACCACTGTCACTACACCAGTCATACCACCACCACCACTGTCACTACACCACTGTCATACCACCACCACCACCACTGTCACTACACCACCACTGTCATACCACCACCACCACCACTGTCACTACACCACTGTCATACCACCACCACCACTGTCACTACACCACCACCACCACCACTGTCACTACACCAGTCATACCACCACCACCACCACCACTGTCACTACACCACTGTCATACCACCACCACCACCACTGTCACTACACCACTGTCATACCACCACCACCACCACCACTGTCACTACACCACCACTGTCATACCACCACCACCACCACCACTGTCACTACACCACTGTCATACCACCACCACCACCACTGTCACTACACCACCACTGTCACACCACCACCACCACCACACCACCACCATCTGAGATTATCTATAGAGGTCATAGAAAGGTCAAGATGTCAGCTATGTTAATTAGGGTGTCTACAGTGTAGTGTAACTATTGACCAGTGGCCTTGCTGCCCCACCCCACCCCACTGGACCCTGTCTGTATATATACATCTAATATAGGTGTATATATACATCTAATATAGGTGTGTATATATACATCTAATATAGGTGTATATATATATATATCTAATAGAGGTGTATATATATATATATATCTAATATATGTTTGTCTATATATATATATAGATAGCTAATATATATGTGTATATATACATCTAATATATGTGTGTATATATCATCATCATCATCATCTTACGTCCGCTTTTCCCTGCTTGCAAGGGTGGGACGGGTCTTATTCAGCACAGCATCTCTCCACTTGTCACGGTCCTTCGTCATCTCCACCGTGAGCTTCAATGATCTGAGGTCTGTTCTCACCACCTCCGCCCATGTTTTTCGTGGTCTACCTCTACCACGTCTTCCTTCAACTGGCATTTCCTGGCACTTCTTCACCCATCGGTCATCCTCCATGCGCATCACATGTCCATACCTCCTCAGTCTCCTCTCCCACACACCACAACTAATCCCTCTTATACACAGTTTCTCTCTCAACTCATCACATGTCCATACCATCTCAGTCTCCTCTCCCGTACACTACATTCTATCCCTCTCAGACACAGTTTCTCTGTCAACACATCACATGTCCATACCACTTCAGTCTCCTCTCCCGTACACTACATTCTATCCCTCTCAGACACAGTTTCTCTCTCAACACATCACATGTCCATACCACCTCAGTCTCCTCTCCCGTACACTACAATCTATCCCTCTCAGACACAGTTTCTCTCTCAACACATCACATGTCCATACCTCCTCAGTCTCCTCTCCCGTACACTACATTCTATCCCTCTCAGATACAGTTTCTCTCTCAACACATTTATGCTGGGTCGTTCACGGACATTTACACTGCACATCCAACGGAGCATGCTTGCCTCATTTCTCTCCAGCCGTCGCATATCCTCTGCAGTTGCTGCCCATGTCTCACTACCATGCAGCATCGCGCTCCTCACACAGGCATCATACAACCGGCTTTCGTACGTATATATATATATATATATTTATTAAAATAACAGATTAAAGTTTAAGCAAAGAATCGCTGCTTTCACCCTTAACGGGATCTTCTGAAACTAAAAAAAGCAATCTGTGAATGCAGAAGTAAATATTTCGAAAATCGTTGCAACCGAAGGAAGACAGGAAGACGATACTATGGTTTGTGGAGACGTTCCCTGGCAATGAATGGGAAAAAACGAAGATAATACGTCATTATTTGGAGCGATGAGAACAATTACACGTAAAGACAAAACCACGTTTATGGTATAAAAGAAGTCGTAGACTAATATTCCATTAGGTGGTTCGTGGAGACGTTCTCTGGCAATGAACGGAAAAAACGAAGATAATACGTCATTATTTAGAGCGATGAGAACAATTACACGTAAAGACAAAACCACGTTTATGGTATAAAAGAAGTCGTAGACTAATATTCCATTAGGTGGTTTGTGGAGACGTTCTCTGGCAATGAACGGAAAAAACGAAGATAATACGTCATTATTTGGAGCGATGAGAACAATTACACGTAAAGACAAAACCACGTTTATGGTATAAAAGAAGTCGTAGACTAATATTCCATTAGGTGGTTCGTGGAGACGTTCTCTGGCAATGAACGGAAAAAACGAAGATAATACGTCATTATTTGGAGCGATGAGAACAATTACATGTAAAGACAAAACCACGTTTATGGTATAAAAGAAGTCGTAGACTAATATTCCATTAGGTGGTTCGTGGAGACGTTCTCTGGCAATGAACGGAAAAAACGAAGATAATACGCTGTTATGTGGAGAGGTGAGAACAATTACATGTAAAGACAAAACGACGTTTATGGTATAAATGGAGTCGTAGACTAATATTCTATTTAGCAAACCGAATGATTGTCGGCTTCAGAGTTAAGAATAAAGTAAATAAATTACAGAGGTTATTGAAATCAACAATAATTAAATATATAGATGCATTATGCTTCTTATATATCTGATATATATTTATCCTTATCGAGTCCTCTTTGGATTTTAGTCTTCACATTTATTATTATTACAGAGCTCAAGCCGTTTCGACGGCTATTTCTGGACACGAGTCCAGAAATAGCTGTCGAAACAGCTTGAGCTCTGCTGTCAGGGTTAAACTTTTTCCTATTACCCACTCTACTACCTTAAGTATTGAGTACTCTGGTGCGTTATGTTCCATCTGGTTCTTTACCACACCTCCTTCGTTATATGTAGTCCTAGATACACTATGTCTGATAGCCACTAATACTAACTACTGTACTGTACATTAGATAATGTAGTCCTAGATACACTATGTCTGATAGCCACTAATACTAACTACTGTACTATACATTAGATAATATAGTCCTAGATACACTATGTCTGATAGCCACTAATACTAACTACTGTACTGTACATTAGATAATGTAGTCCTAGATATACTATGTCTGATAGCCACTAATACTAACTACTGTACTGTACATTAGATAATGTAGTCCTAGATACACTATGTCTGATAGCCACTAATGCTAACTAATGTACTGTACATTAGATAATGTAGTCCTAGATACACTATGTCTGATAGCCACTAATGCTAACTACTGTACTGTACATTAGATAATGTAGTCCTAGATACACTATGTCTGATAGCCACCAATACTAAGTACTGTACTGTACATTAGATAATGTAGTCCTAGATACACTATGTCTGATAGCCACTAATACTAACTACTGTACTGTACATTAGATAATGTAGTCCTAGATACACTATGTCTGATAGCCACTAATACTAACTACTGTACTGTACATTAGATAATGTAGTCCTAGATACACTATGTCTGATAGCCACTAATACTAACTACTGTACTGTACATTAGATAATGTAGTCCTAGATACACTATGTCTGATAGCCACTAATACTAACTACTGTACTGTACATTAGATAATGTAGTCCTAGATACACTATGTCTGATAGCTACTAATACTAACTACTGTACTGTACATTAGATAATGTAGTCCTAGATACACTATGTCTGATAGCCACTAATACTAACTACTGTACTGTACATTAGATAATGTAGTCCTAGATACACTATGTCTGATAGCCACTAATACTAACTACTGTACTGTACATTAGATAATGTAGTCCTAGATACACTATGTCTGATAGCCACTAATACTAACTACTGTACTGTACATTAGATAATGTAGTCCTAGATACACTATGTCTGATAGCTACTAATACTAACTACTGTACTGTACATTAGATAATGTAGTCCTAGATACACTATGTCTGATAGCCACTAATACTAACTACTGTACTGTACATTAGATAATGTAGTCCTAGATACACTATGTCTGATAGCCACTAATACTAACTACTGTACTGTACATTAGATAATGTAGTCCTAGATATACTATGTCTGATAGCCACTAATACTAACTACTGTACTGTACATTAGATAATGTAGTCCTAGATACACTATGTCTGATAGCCACTAATACTAACTACTGTACTGTACATTAGATAATGTAGTCCTAGATACACTATGTCTGATAGCCACTAATACTAACTACTGTACTGTACATTAGATAATGTAGTCCTAGATACACTATGTCTGATAGCCACTAATACTAACTACTGTACTGTACATTAGATAATGTAGTCCTAGATACACTATGTCTGATAGCCACTAATACTAACTACTGTACTGTACATTAGATAATGTAGTCCTAGATATACTATGTCTGATAGCCACTAATACTAACTACTGTATTGTACATTAGATAATGTAGTCCTAGATACACTATGTCTGATAGCCACTAATACTAACTACTGTACTGTACATTAGATAATGTAGTCCTAGATATACTATGTCTGATAGCCACTAATACTAACTACTGTACTGTACATTAGATAATGTAGTCCTAGATACACTATGTCTGATAGCCACTAATACTAACTACTGTACTGTACATTAGATAATGTAGTCCTAGATACACTATGTCTGATAGCCACTAATACTAACTACTGTACTGTACATTAGATAATGTAGTCCTAGATACACTATGTCTGATAGCCACTAATACTAACTACTGTACTGTACATTAGATAATGTAGTCCTAGATACACTATGTCTGATAGCCACCAATACTAACTACTGTACTGTACATTAGATAATGTAGTCCTAGATACACTATGTCTGATAGCCAATAATACTAACTACTGTACTGTACATTAGATAATGTAGTCCTAGATACACTATGTCTGATAGCCACTAATACTAACTACTGTACTGTACATTAGATAATGTAGTCCTAGATACACTATGTCTGATAGCCACTAATACTAACTACTGTACTGTACATTAGATAATGTAGTCCTAGATATACTATGTCTGATAGCCAATAATACTAACTACTGTACTGTACATTAGATAATGTAGTCCTAGATACACTATGTCTGATAGCTACTAATACTAACTACTGTACTGTACATTAGATAGTGTAGTCCTAGATATACTATGTCTGATAGCCACTAATACTAAATACTGTACATTAGATAATGTAGTCTTAGGTATACTATGTCTGATAGCCACTAATACTAACTACTGTACTGTACATTAGATAATGTAGTCCTAGATATACTATGTCTGATAGCCACTAATACTAACTACTGTACTGTACATTAGATAATGTAGTCCTAGATACACTATGTCTGATAGCCACTAATACTAACTACTGTACTGTACATTAGATAATGTAGTCCTAGATACACTATGTCTGATAGCCACTAATACTAACTACTGTACTGTACATTAGATAGTGTAGTCCTAGATATACTATGTCTGATAGCCACTAATACTAACTACTGTACTGTACATTAGATAATGTAGTCCTAGATACACTATGTCTGATAGCCACTAATACTAACTACTGTACTGTACATTAGATAATGTAGTCCTAGATACACTATGTCTGATAGCCACTAATACTAACTACTGTACTGTACATTAGATAATGTAGTCCTAGATACACTATGTCTTATAAAAAGCTGAAGTGGTCTACACTAGAACATCGTGGATTATAATTAAATTAGATCTTTCAACGAGGTCAGGACTGACGAAGGGCTAAATTAGAGAAGTCCAAATCGCTTAGTCACGCCTATTATTTGTAACTATAAAGACTTTTTCTCAGGACAGTTAAGTTAACAATCACACATAGACATACACATATATACACTAACATATATACATATATACATATATATGCGTATATACATAAATATATACATATATATATACATAAATATATAAATATATATATATATATATATATATATATATATATATATATATATATATATATATATTCATGTATATATAGTGCAAATTTATATATGTATATATTTATGTATATACGCATATATATATATATATATATATATATTCATGTATATATAGTGCAAATTTATACGGGAACAAATAAAGGTTTATTAGGTGTTCACGCTTTTGAGAGTGGAGGAAAAAGTATGACCCCGACGGCAGAGCTCAAGCCGTTTCGACGCGTATTTCTGGACAGAAATAGCCGTACACATAAACACACACAGAGGAAAACAACACACACACAACATACAGGCACGTTGGCACATACACACACGTACACAGA
>OZ024766.1:19084245-19086075 GCA_964016885.1 Eledone cirrhosa | reverse complement strand
TGTGATGTGTTGAGAGAGAAACTGTGTATAAGAGGGATAAGTTGTGGTGTGTGGGAGAGAAGACTGAGGTGGTATGGTCATGTGATGTGTTGAGAGAGAAACTGTGTATAAGAGGGATAAGTTGTGGTGTGTGGGAGAGAAGACTGAGGTGGTATGGACATGTGATGAGTTGAGAGAGAAACTGTGTATAAGAGGGATAAGTTGTGGTGTGTGGGAGAGAAGACTGAGGTGGTATGGTCATGTGATGTGTTGAGAGAGAAACTGTGTATAAGAGGGATAAGTTGTGGTGTGTGGGAGAGAAGACTGAGGTGGTATGGACATGTGATGTGTTGAGAGAGAAACTGTGTATAAGAGGGATAAGTTGTGGTGTGTGGGAGAGAAGACTGAGATGGTATGGACATGTGATGAGTTGAGAGAGAAACTGTGTATAAGAGGGATAAGTTGTGGTGTGTGGGAGAGAAGACTGAGATGGTATGGACATGTGATGTGTTGAGAGAGAAACTGTGTATAAGAGGGATAAGTTGTGGTGTGTGGGAGAGAAGACTGAGATGGTGTGGACATGTGATGAGTTGAGAAACTGTGTCTGAGAGGGATAGAATGTAGTGTGTGGGAGAGGAGACTGAGGTGGTATGGACATGTGATGCACATGGAGGATGACTGCTGGGTAAAGAAGTGCCAAGAAATCCCAGTTGAAAGAAGACACAGTAGAGGTAGACCACGAAAAACATGAGCGGAGGTGGTAAGAGCAGACCTCAGATCGCTGAAGCCCACGATGGAGATGACGAAGGACCGTGACGAGTGGAGAGATGCTGTACTGAATAGGACCCATCCCACCTTTGCAAGCAGGGGAAAAGCGTACGTAAAATGATGATGATCATCATGACGATATATCATCATCATCATCATCACCGTTTTACGTCCGTTCTTCCACGCTAGCATGGGTTAGACGGGTTGTCCTGTTGTGTGCAGTGTCTGGTTGGCTGACCTTGTCTTGCTCATACAGGAACTGATCTGGCTTGATTTCTACAGCTGGATGCCCTTCCTAACACCAACCTCATTTACAGTGAGTGCTGGGTGCTTTTTCGTGGCACCTCCACGTCCACTTTACAGTGTGGGCTGGGTGCTTTTTTGCCGTGGCACCTCCACGACCACTTTACAGTGAGTGCTGGGTGCTTTTTTGCCGTGGCACCTCCAGGACCACTTTACAGTGAGTGCTGGGTCCTTTTTTGCCGTGGCACCTCCACGACCACTTTACAGTGTGGGCTGGGTGCTTTATTGCCATGGCACCTCCACGACCACCTTGCAGTGGGGGGGTGTGGGGGCATATTATTTATATGCTTCAGCATTTACCCATGGGAGGTCGGGGAACTCTGTATTACTGCGTGACGCCAGAAGTCACGGTCGTGTGTCATTGTCTTTGAGGGGTGTAATTGGGTAAGGTATATATATTAGATATATTAAGGAGGTATATATATTAGGTATATATATTAGTAGATATATATATTATATATATACGCACACATAAAAGTATAAAAGTAATATTGTACTCCCAGTTGCATCATATATATAGTAATATTGACATAGAAGCAGGACTTCAGTATGGTTTATTGAACATACTTTTACATACTGTTTATTTTCCTGACATTTGTACATTATTCTATGTACTATACATGCACCTTTGATGAGTTGTAGTGCACCTGAGCACTGTTCACAATAATTTCATTATTATTATTATTATACAAACTTCCATATCTGATGAGATATTGAGAAACTCACGGGCCCAGGGTTATTAAGGGGGGGTAACCCAAGCCGATCAATTAGCAAATATCT
>OZ024766.1:19069245-19074245 GCA_964016885.1 Eledone cirrhosa | reverse complement strand
TTTTCTTTATATATATATATATATATATATAATAAACAATACAATATAATTACCTCATTACCAGAGGTTTCCCGAATAAGACTAATACGAAAAACGTCCTCATTCATTCGTCGGACAAGGTAATATAAAACATAGTGGAATATTTGGAAAGTCTCCTCAAGAAATGCAAAAAATATATATAAATAAAAGTAATGCAAGAGATATATAAAATATATATTAAAAAAAAATTATATAAAAAATATATAAAATTATATATAAAAAAAATATAAAAAAATATAAGGAAATATAGTTAGGGTAGGTGTATATGTGTGTATATACACTCACAAATGGGTATGTGTATATGTATGTATATACACTCACAAGTAGGGTATGTGTATATGTATGTATATACACTCACAAATGTACATATGTGTGTATGGTGAAAATGTGTGCGTAAGTACATATACGAGGGCAAGTGTATTTGTGTATATGTGACCACAAATACGTATATAATATGAGTTGAAAAAGAAATTGTAAGATAATATAGTTAACACGCATTCAGATACAGGTATATACCAACCACGTTTACAGTGTGGGACTGGGAGGTTTTTACCGTGTTACCTACACGGCCACATTACAGCGTGGACTGTGTGTTTTATTGTCGTGACACCTACACGTCTGGTGGGTTTTCTACGGCTGAATGCCCTTCCTAACACCAACCACGTTTACAGTGTGGAACTGGGAGGTTTTTACCGTGTTGCCTACACGGCCACATTACAGCGTGGACTGTGTGTTTTATTGTCGTGACACCTACACGTCTGGCGGGTTTTCTACGGCTGGATGCCCTTCTTAACACCAACCACGTTTACAGTGTGGACTGGGAGGTTTTTACCGTGTTACCTACACGGCCACATTACAGCGTGGACTGTGTGTTTTATTGTCGTGACACCTACACGTCTGGTGGGTTTTCTACGGCTGAATGCCCTTCCTAACACCAACCACGTTTACAGTGTGGAACTGGGAGGTTTTTACCGTGTTGCCTACACGGCCACATTACAGCGTGGACTGTGTGTTTTATTGTCGTGACACCTACACGTCTGGCGGGTTTTCTACGGCTGGATGCCCTTCTTAACACCAACCACGTTTACAGTGTGGACTGGGAGGTTTTTACCGTGTTACCTACACGGCCACATTACAGCGTGGACTGTGTGTTTTATTGTCGTGACACCTACACGTCTGGCGGGTTTTCTACGGCTGGATGCCCTTCCTAACACCAACCACGTTTACAGTGTGGACTGGGAGGTTTTTACCGTGTTACCTACACGGCCACATTACAGCGTGGACTGGGAGGTTTTTACCCTGTTACCTACACGGCCACATTACAGCGTGGACTGTGTGTTTTTTTGTCGTGACACCTACACGACCTCATTTATTTAGGACTGGATGTTGTGGTACCAACATAACTTTACATTGGAAGGGGTGGGTGTAGTGGGGCAGGGGTGTATTTTGTTAGAGGTGCCTACTGACTGTAGTAGGTTTTACTTTGTATTTAGGTAAGGCGAGTCTTCTGTATGACTGTGTAGCGCCAAAGATCTCGGTCCAGTGATATTGTCTTGGAGAGGTGTTAGTGGGTCCGGGTATGATTTTACATTCATTTAAATTATTGACGTATTGTTTTATTGATATTTTTTATCTGTTTGGCCCGAATCTTCCTTTATCGATTTTAAATCGTATGGTTGATTGTAGACTTGTTCTATATGTGACGGTATTTTAACGATAGTTATAGCTCTGATTCATCTGAATTATTGAGCCCTCTGCCGCTCATATCGAATTTCGTTTTTCGTGAACTCGTGCGCCGATTTTTCGATACTCGATCTTTCTAATATATATATATATATATACAAAATATGTTTGTATATGGGAGATATAGGCAGCTATTTGTACCATTTTCTGCACCAGGTTTCGTCATTTAGCTACTGTTTCCAGCAAGTTTATAAACCACGTAGAGGCTCGCCAGAGAGGTCAACGTTTTCAGTTTTCCTAACAGCTGAAGGGGGATAAATCTTGCAAGAAAATGTGTTTCTTAGTAATTTACGAGTTATTTCCCGTTGAAATATAAATTTCTAAAATTAAATTTTATATATATATATATATATATATATATATAATTGTTCCTACTTTAGGCACAAGGCCAGCAATTACCCAGTGCATTACTGGTACTTTATTTTATCGACTCCGTAAGGATGAAAGGCAAAGTCAACCTCGGCGGGATTTGAACTCAGATCGTAATATAATAGCGATGAATTAGTTTTGCGAGGTTTTTGATATGAAATCGTGTGTCGAAACAAATATAATTATACTTGGGGAGGGTCATATTGTTGTAATAATATTGCCAGAATAATAACAGAGCACACTCACTGTTTGTTGGTTTTCGCTTCTCGCTTCTGTGTCTTTTATATCGGTTAATTTAATTTATTCGGTCCTCAATGTTGCCATTGACTGACCAACGGTCAAAAATACAGATACAATATAGACACAAACACATATATATAGTCTAACAAAGTTCTTTCGTTGCACATCTGCAACATCGTCAGTGGTGCTATTATGTTTCCTCCCGTTGTATTGTATTTTCTACGCCATCTTTATTTAGTCTGTTTATTTATTTATTATTTTTTTTTTATGACGATGTTGCAAATGTGCAACGAAAGAACTTTGTTTGACTATATATATGTGTTTGTGTCTATATTGTATCTGTATTTTTGACAGTTGGTCAGTCAATGGCAACATTGAGGACCGAATAAATTAAATTAACCGATATAAAAGACACAGAAGCGAGAAGCGAAAACCAACCAAACAGTGAGTGTGTTCTGTTATTAATTCTGGCAATATTATTACAACAATATGACCCTCCCCAAGTATAACAATATATATATATACAAATATAAGACCCATCCCAGACTTACATGCAAGGAAAAGCGGACGTAAAATGACAATGATATATATATATATAAATATATATATATCATCATCATCATCATTTTACATCCGCTTTTGCTTGCTTGTAAGGGTGGGACGTATATATATATATATATATATATATATATAAAATAAACTAAAATAAATAAGTTATATATCATATATATCATATAAATAACAGCCATCATATATATATATATATATATATAATAAAACACACAGTCCACGCTGTAATGTGGCCGTGTAGGCAACACGGTAAAAACCTCCCAGCCCCACACTGTAAATGTGGTTGGTGTTAGGAAGGGCATCCAGCTGTAGAAAACCCGCCAGACAGTCCTATGCGAGCAAGACAACCACTCTTGCCTCAAGTGGGAAAACCCCCGTCCAAACCCATGCAAGCGTGGAACACGGGCGTTAAACGTTGATGATGATGATGATGATGATGATACATAATAATGAAATTATTGTGTACAGTGCTCAGGTGCACTACAACTCATCAAAGGTGCATGTATAGTACATAGAATAATGTACAAATGTCAGGAAAATGAACAGTGTACGAGTCATGATATAATAACAATAACAATAATGAAATATTGTGTACAGTGCCCAGGTGCACCACAACTCATCAAAAAAGTGCATGTACAGTACATAGGGCAATGCACAAACATCAGTAAAATGAACATATGATGATATACTTTGAGGGCGGCTGGCTGTGAAGCTAGTTGGTCAGCCGCTCTCTCTCTGTCTCTGGTTTTTCGGACCCATGGCTTTTTACATATTCCTTTGTTATATTCCAATACCTGATGATATCACCGGATTCATATGGAACCCGGTCATTGAAATGATCATAGTATAATAAACCTTTCAAGGATTTACACCAGTCCAGCCCCCTGTTATTTCATTTATATAAATATATCATTTCATCATCATCATTTCATTTTACGTCTGCTTTTCCCTGCTTGCAAGGGTGGGACGGGAACTGATATATATATTTATATATATATGATGGCTGCAAACTCTGCTAAGAATGTTGCAATCACTTGTCAGATTATAGAGTTTGGTGCATTTTTAGGCTACGGCCAGCCACACAAACCTGTAACATAACCTGAACAAGCAATGCCTGTGCTTTGAAGGTTTTTTAAGTGGGGAAAGGCCTTGAACTCGACCAATCCCCGCCAGCCACATAAACCTGTAACATATCCTGAACAAGCAATGCCTGTGGTTTGTAGGTTTTTTAAGTGGGGAAAGGCCTTGCACTCGACCAATCCCGGCCAGCCACACCAACCTGTAACATATCCTGAACAAGCAATGTCTGTGCTTTGAAGGTTTTTTAAGTGGGGAAAGGCCTTGCACTCGACCAATCCCAGCCAGCCACACAAACCTGTAACATAACCTGAACAAGCAATGTCTGTGCTTTGAAGGTTTTTTAAGTGGGGAAAGGCCTTGCACTCGACCAATCCCGGCCAGCCACACAAACCTGTAACATATCCTGAACAAGCAATGTCTGTGCTTTGAAGGTTTTTTAAGTGGGGAAAGGCCTTGCACTCGACCAATCCCGGCCAGCCACACAAGCCTGTAACATATCCTGAACAAGGAATGCCTGTGCTTTGAAGGTTTTTTAAGTGGGGAAAGGCCTTGCACTCGACCAATCCCGGCCAGCCACACAAACCTGTAACATATCCTGAACAAGCAATGCCTGTGCTTTGAAGGTTTTTTAAGTGGGGAAAGGCCTTGCACTCGACCAATCCCGGCCAGCCACACAAACCTGTAACATATCCTGAACAAGCAATGCCTGTGATTTGTAGGTCTTTTAAGTGGGGAAAGGCCTTGCACTCGACCAATCCCACTCTCGGAGCATCGAAAACATTACCCGAAAAGGAGAACTGGTCAACACCATCAGATCCTTCCGAAGCTGCAGGGTTTTGGGGGGCTTTTTCCAGAGGTTCCCTCTCCTAGAAAGGTGTGACAACAACTGGGGGCCTTTCACTCCCAGGTAGGAATAA
Source organism: Eledone cirrhosa (assembly GCA_964016885.1). Taxonomy (NCBI): domain Eukaryota; kingdom Metazoa; phylum Mollusca; class Cephalopoda; order Octopoda; family Eledonidae; genus Eledone; species Eledone cirrhosa. The sequence continues at coordinate 19,069,287 of OZ024766.1, read as the reverse complement.
AAAAAAAAAGTACTATTTGGATGGTCGTTGACTCTGAATTCC
>OZ024766.1:19041745-19044245 GCA_964016885.1 Eledone cirrhosa | reverse complement strand
TTTTACTGACCCCGTAATAATTGTTTCTACTTTTGGGGGGCACAAGGCCAGCAAATTACCCCAGTGTATTACTGGTACTTTATTTTACTGACCCCGTAATAATTGTTTCTACTTTTGGGAGCACAAGGCCAGCAATTACTCCAGTGTATTACTGGTACTTTATTTTATAGACCCCGTAATAATTGTTTCTACTTTTGGGGGGCACAAGGCCAGCAAATTACCCCAGTGTATTACTGGTACTTTATTTTATCGACCCTGTAATAATTGTTTCTACTTTTGGGGGGCACAAGGCCAGCAATTACCCCAGTGTATTACTGGTACTTTATTTTACTGACCCCCGTAATAATTGTTCCTACTTTTGGGGGCACAAGGCCAGCAATTACCCCAGTGTATTACTGGTACTTTATTTTACTGACCCCGTAATAACTGTTTCTACTTTTGGGGGCACAAGGCCAGCAATTACCCCAGTGTATTACTGGTACTTTATTTTACCAACCCCGTATTAATTGTTTCTACTTTTGGGGGCACAAGGCCAGCAATTACCCCAGTGTATTACTGGTACTTTATTTTACTGACCCCGTAATAATTATTTCTACTTTTGGGGGCACAAGGCCAGCAATTACCCCAGTGTATTACTGGTACTTTATTTTACCAACCCCGTAATAATTGTTTCTACTTTGGGGGGCACAAGGCCAGCAATTACTCCCAGTGTATTACTGGTACTTTATTTTACTGACCCCCGTAATAAATGTTTCTACTTTAGGCACAAGGCCAGCAATTACCCCCAGTGTATTACTGGTACTTTATTTTACTGACCCCGTAATAATTGTTTCTACTTTTGGGGCACAAGGCCAGCAATTACCCCAGTGTATTACTGGTACTTTATTTTACTGACCCCGTAATAACTGTTTCTACTTTTGGGGGCACAAGGCCAGCAAATTACCCCAGTGTATTACTGGTACTTTATTTTACTGACCCCGTAATAAATGTTTCTACTTTAGGCACAAGGCCAGCAATTACTCCAGTATATTACTGGTACTTTATTTCATCAACCCCGTAAGGATGAAAGGCAAAGTTAACCTCGGCGGGATTTGAACTCTGATCATAAAGGGACGTAACTCTATGCTTCAAAGCATGGAGTCCGACTCTCTACCGATACTGCCAATCCGTTAGTGGACCAAGATCTTTGGCGCTACGCAGTAATACAGAAGACCAGCCTTGCCTATGTACAAAGCAAAACCTACAGTCAATAGGCACCTCTTAACCAAATATACACCCCAATCCACTACCCCTACCCTATCCTCCCACTCCCACCAACACCACTTGATGCGGGGTTGCTTAGGAGACCGTGCCCCTCTCTATGGAAGTATCTCTGGCAGGTTTTTCACAGCTGGTTGTGCTGGTGTCATGATGTAATACACCCAGTACACTCTGTAAAGTGGTAGTGTTGGTGTCATGATATAATACACCCAGTACACTCTGTAAAGTGGTAGTGTTGGTGTCATGATGTAATACACCCAGTACACTCTGTAAAGTGGTAGTGTTGGTGTCATGATATAATACACCCAGTACACTCTGTAAACTGGTAGTGCTGGTGTCATGATATAATACACCCAGTACACTCTGTAAACTGGTAGTGCTGGTGTCATGATAAAATACACCCAGTACACTCTGTAAAGTGGTAGTGTTGGTGTCATGATATAATACACCCAGTACACTCTGTAGAGTGGTAGTGTTGGTGTCATGATATAATACACCCAGTGCACTCTGTAAAGTGGTAGTGTTGGTGTCATGATATAATACACCCAGTACACTCTGTAAAGTGGTAGTGTTGGTGTCATGATATAATACACCCAGTGCACTCTGTAAAGTGGTAGTGTTGGTGCCATGATATAATACACCCAGTACACTCTGTAAAGTGGTAGTGCTGGTGTCATGATATAATACACCCAGTACACTCTGTAAAGTGGTAGTGCTGGTGTCATGATATAATACACCCAGTACACTCTGTAAAGTGGTAGTGTTGGTGTTATGATATAATACACCCAGTACACTCTGTAAAGTGGTAGTGTTGGTGTCATGATATAATACACCCAGTACACTCTGTAAAGTGGTAGTGTTGGTGACATGATATAATACACCCAGTACACTCTGTAAAGTGGTAGTGTTGGTGTCATGATATAATACACCCAGTACACTCTGTACAGTGGTAGTGTTGGTGTCATGATATAATACACCCAGTACACTCTGTAAAGTGGTAGTGTTGGTGTCATGATATAATACACCTAGTACACTCTGTAAAGTAGTAGTGTTGTGGGAGTGTTGGTGTCATGATAAAATACACCCAGTACACTCTGTAAAGTGGTAGTGTTGGTGTCATGATATAATACACCCAGTACACTCTGTACAGTGGTAGTGTTGGTGTCATGAGATAATACACCCAGTACACTCTGTAAAGTGGTAGTGCTGGTGTCATGATATAATACACCCAGTACACTCT
>OZ024766.1:19031745-19036745 GCA_964016885.1 Eledone cirrhosa | reverse complement strand
TGTTGGGTGAAGAAGTGTCAGGAGTTCCCAGTGGAAGGAAGCTGCAGTAGAGGAAGACCAAGGGAGACCTGAGCAGAGGTGGTGAGAGCTGACATCAAATCACTGAGACTGGCAGAGGAGATGATGAAGGAACCTTGTGAATCGAGAGAGGGTGTGTTATGAAGGACCTGTGGTTAGACTGTGGCCATGCTGGGGCACTATTGTTTTACTGATTTCAGTCATTAGACTGTGGCCATGCTGGGGCACTATTGTTTTACCTGTCTAAGTCATTAGACTGTGGCCATGCTGGGGCACTGCCTTTATTTACTGGTTTCAGTCATTAGACTGTGGCCATGCTGGGGCACTATTGTTTTACTGATTTCAGTCATTAGACTGTGGCCATGCTGGGGCACTATTGTTTTACTTGTCTAAGTCATTAGACTGTGACCATGCTGGGGCACTGCCTTTATTTACTGGTTTCAGTCATTAGACTGTGGCCATGCTGGGGCACTATTGTTTTACTGGTTTCAGTCATTAGACTGTGGCCATGCTGGGGCACTATTGTTTTACTTGTCTAAGTCATTAGACTGTGACCATGCTGGGGCACTATTGTTTTACTTGTCTAAGTCATTAGACTGTGACCATGCTGGGGCACTGCCTTTATTTACTGGTTTCAGTCATTAGACTGTGGCCATGCTGGGGCACTATTGTTTTACTGATTTCAGTCATTAGACTGTGGCCATGCTGGGGCACTATTGTTTTACTTGTCTAAGTCATTAGACTGTGACCATGCTGGGGCACTGCCTTTATTTACTGGTTTCAGTCATTAGACTGTGGCCATGCTGGGGCACTATTGTTTTACTGGTTTCAGTCATTAGACTGTGGCCATGCTGGGGCACTATTGTTTTACTTGTCTAAGTCATTAGACTGTGACCATGCTGGGGCACTATTGTTTTACTTGTCTAAGTCATTAGACTGTGACCATGCTGGGGCACTGCCTTTATTTACTGGTTTCAGTCATTAGACTGTGGCCATGCTGGGGCACTATTGTTTTACTGATTTCAGTCATTAGACTGTGGCCATGCTGGGGCACTATTGTTTTACTTGTCTAAGTCATTAGACTGTGACCATGCTGGGGCACTGCCTTTATTTACTGGTTTCAGTCATTAGACTGTGGCCATGCTGGGGCACTATTGTTTTACTGGTTTCAGTCATTAGACTGTGGCCATGCTGGGGCACTATTGTTTTACTTGTCTAAGTCATTAGACTGTGACCATGCTGGGGCACTATTGTTTTACTTGTCTAAGTCATTAGACTGTGACCATGCTGGGGCACTGCCTTTATTTACTGGTTTCAGTCATTAGACTGTGGCCATGCTGGGGCACTATTGTTTTACTGGTTTCAGTCATTAGACTGTGGCCATGCTGGGGCACTATTGTTTTACTGGTTTCAGTCATTAGACTGTGGCCATGCTGGGGCACTATTGTTTTACTTGTCTAAGTCATTAGACTGTGACCATGCTGGGGCACTGCCTTTATTTACTGGTTTCAGTCATTAGACTGTGGCCATGCTGGGGCACTATTGTTTTACTGATTTCAGTCATTAGACTGTGGCCATGCTGGGGCACTATTGTTTTACTTGTCTAAGTCATTAGACTGTGACCATGCTGGGGCACTGCCTTTATTTACTGGTTTCAGTCATTAGACTGTGGCCATGCTGGGGCACTATTGTTTTACTGGTTTCAGTCATTAGACTGTGGCCATGCTGGGGCACTATTGTTTTACTTGTCTAAGTCATTAGACTGTGACCATGCTGGGGCACTATTGTTTTACTTGTCTAAGTCATTAGACTGTGACCATGCTGGGGCACTGCCTTTATTTACTGGTTTCAGTCATTAGACTGTGGCCATGCTGGGGCACTATTGTTTTACTGATTTCAGTCATTAGACTGTGGCCATGCTGGGGCACTATTGTTTTACTTGTCTAAGTCATTAGACTGTGACCATGCTGGGGCACTGCCTTTATTTACTGGTTTCAGTCATTAGACTGTGGCCATGCTGGGGCACTATTGTTTTACTGGTTTCAGTCATTAGACTGTGGCCATGCTGGGGCACTATTGTTTTACTTGTCTAAGTCATTAGACTGTGACCATGCTGGGGCACTATTGTTTTACTTGTCTAAGTCATTAGACTGTGACCATGCTGGGGCACTGCCTTTATTTACTGGTTTCAGTCATTAGACTGTGGCCATGCTGGGGCACTATTGTTTTACTGGTTTCAGTCATTAGACTGTGGCCATGCTGGGGCACTATTGTTTTACTTGTCTAAGTCATTAGACTGTGACCATGCTGGGGCACTGCCTTTATTTACTGGTTTCAGTCATTAGACTGTGGCCATGCTGGGGCACTATTGTTTTACTTGTCTAAGTCATTAGACTGTGACCATGCTGGGGCACTGCCTTTATTTACTGGTTTCAGTCATTAGACTGTGGCCATGCTGGGGCACTGCCTTTATTTACTGGTTTCAGTCTTTAGACTGTGGCCATGCTGGGGCACTATTGTTTTACTTGTCTAAGTCATTAGACTGTGACCATGCTGGGGCACTGCCTTTATTTACTGGTTTCAGTCATTAGACTGTGGCCATGCTGGGGCACTATTGTTTTACTGGTTTCAGTCATTAGACTGTGGCCATGCTGGGGCACTATTGTTTTACTTGTCTAAGTCATTAGACTGTGACCATGCTGGGGCACTATTGTTTTACTTGTCTAAGTCATTAGACTGTGACCATGCTGGGGCACTGCCTTTATTTACTGGTTTCAGTCATTAGACTGTGGCCATGCTGGGGCACTATTGTTTTACTGGTTTCAGTCATTAGACTGTGGCCATGCTGGGGCACTATTGTTTTACTTGTCTAAGTCATTAGACTGTGACCATGCTGGGGCACTGCCTTTATTTACTGGTTTCAGTCATTAGACTGTGGCCATGCTGGGGCACTATTGTTTTACTTGTCTAAGTCATTAGACTGTGACCATGCTGGGGCACTGCCTTTATTTACTGGTTTCAGTCATTAGACTGTGGCCATGCTGGGGCACTGCCTTTATTTACTGGTTTCAGTCTTTAGACTGTGGCCATGCTGGGGCACTATTGTTTTACTTGTCTAAGTCATTAGACTGTGACCATGCTGGGGCACTGCCTTTATTTACTGGTTTCAGTCATTAGACTGTGGCCATGCTGGGGCACTATTGTTTTACTTGTCTAAGTCATTAGACTGTGACCATGCTGGGGCACTGCCTTTATTTACTGGTTTCAGTCATTAGACTGTGGCCATGCTGGGGCACTGCCTTTATTTACTGGTTTCAGTCTTTAGACTGTGGCCATGCTGGGGCACTATTGTTTTACTTGTCTAAGTCATTAGACTGTGACCATGCTGGGGCACTGCCTTTATTTACTGGTTTCAGTCATTAGACTGTGGCCATGCTGGGGCACAACCTTTTACTGGTTTCTTACTGGTTGTTGTTACTGTTGTAGTCGCCCCTCCCGCACCATGTCTACCTCTACCCCCCCCCCCCCCCCCCCCCGCTCCACTAAAGTTCTCCTGTCCTACTTGCATCCCTCCCCCACACAGTTTCACCTGACTACACCCCACCCAGCCCCACCCACCCCCACCCCACCCTAGGTTCTGTGAATCAAATTACCCCCTCGCAGAATGGAAGGTAGTGAACCAGCGAAAGGGGTGGGGAGTGGGGTGGCGGTGGCGGGGGTGGGGGTGATATGGGGTATTGGTGGTGGGGATGGTGGTGGTGATGGTGTGTGTGTGTATATGTGACTTCTGGACTAATGGTGTTGGTGGTGGTGGTGGTGTTGTAGTAGTGGTGGTGGTGGTGGTGGTGTTGTAGTAGTGGTGGTGGTGGTGGTGGTGTTGTAGTAGTGGTGGTGGTGGTGTTGTAGTAGTGGTGGTGGTGGTGGTGGTGTTGTAGTAGTGGTGGTGGTGGTGTTGTAGTAGTGGTGGTGGTGGGGGTGGTGTTGTAGTAGTGGTGGTGGTGGTGGTGGTGTTGTAGTAGTGGTGGTGGTGGTGATGGTGTTGTAGTAGTGGTGGTGGTGGTGTTGTAGTAGTGGTGGTGGTGGTGGTCGTGTTGTAGTAGTGGTGGTGGTGGTGTTGTAGTAGTGGTGGTGGTGGTGGTGGTGTTGTAGTAGTGGTGGTGGTGGTGTTGGTGTTGTAGTAGTGGTGGTGGTGGTGGTGGTGTTGTAGTAGTGGTGGTGGTGGTGGTGGTGTTGTAGTAGTGGTGGTGGTGGTGGTGGTGTTGTAGTAGTGGTGGTGGTGGTGTTGTAGTAGTGGTGGTGGTGGTGATGGTGTTGTAGTAGTGGTGGTGGTGGTGATGGTGTTGTAGTAGTGGTGGTGGTGGTGGTCGTGTTGTAGTAGTGGTGGTGGTGGTGGTGGTGTTGTAGTAGTGGTGGTGGTGGTGGTGGTGTTGTAGTAGTGGTGGTGGTGGTGGTGGTGTTGTAGTAGTGGTGGTGGTGGTGTTGTAGTAGTGGTGGTGGTGGTGATGGTGTTGTAGTAGTGGTGGTGGTGGTGGTCGTGTTGTAGTAGTGGTGGTGGTGGTGGTGGTGTTGTAGTAGTGGTGGTGGTGGTGGTGGTGTTGTAGTAGTGGTGGTGGTGGTGTTGTAGTAGTGGTGGTGGTGGTGATGGTGTTGTAGTAGTGGTGGTGGTGGTGGTCGTGTTGTAGTAGTGGTGGTGGTGGTGGTGGTGTTGTAGTAGTGGTGGTGGTGGTGGTGGTGTTGTAGTAGTGGTGGTGGTGGTGTTGTAGTAGTGGTGGTGGTGGTGATGGTGTTGTAGTAGTGGTGGTGGTGGTGATGGTGTTGTAGTAGTGGTGGTGGTGGTGGTGGTGTTGTAGTAGTGGTGGTGATGGTGTTGTAGTAGTGGTGGTGGTGGTGGTCGTGTTGTAGTAGTGGTGGTGGTGGTGGTGGTGTTGTAGTAGTGGTGGTGGTGGTGGTGGTGTTGTAGTAGTGGTGGTGGTGGTGTTGTA
>OZ024766.1:19009245-19019245 GCA_964016885.1 Eledone cirrhosa | reverse complement strand
TTTCGTCCTATTAAGGACTCATCAGGGCAAGTAAAGCTACAAGAAGCACTATCGGCCAATACAAGCCAAAAACTCAGAAGAATATGGAGTATTCATCTATTAAAGCTTAGGAAAGATATCAAGGAAAAGTTGTCAGCTCTGTTTAATTACATTGAGCTCTACCTTTACTGGAAGAGGGTGTTTAACTCCAACACACTCTAGTATTTTAATTCTTATATATATATATATATATATATATATATATATATATATATATATATACCCACATATATATATATATATATATATATATACATGTAAAGTTATATTTAAAATTGTTGGGTTACAACTAGTAAATATTTATAACTGATATAAAAGCACTCGACAAATATTTGGAGTATCTTTACTGCTAGCGTAAACCTCTTCAAATGAAGTTGATGTTTATTACGGTATGTCGAATATATTTATCTATAAAACTGTTTATATTGTATTTTGTCTGATGAAGGCATAGCATATTGTTAATATGATATTCCCGAAATATATATAATGAAATAAATATGGTTTTATAAATATAGTTTTCCATTTATTTAATATTGTATATATATATATATATATATATATATATATATATATATATATATATACGTTATTCCGGGTTGAATCGGAGGTAACCACAGTAAGTAAGGTACTCAATACATAGCAGAGTATAACAGTTTTAATATAGATGAGATTCTACAGGACTAGAACTGTTTCATTCTTTAGAAATCATCAGGAATCCCTGATGATTCCTGATGATTTCTAAAGAATGAAACAGTTCTAGCCCTGTAGAATCTCATCTATATTAAAACTATATATATATATATATATATATATATACATGTGTGTATATATATACATACATACATTCATTTATATATATATATACATGTGTGTATATATATATATATATATGTATATATATATATATATATGTATATATACATATATATATATATATATACTTTATAATATATGTATATATATATATACACATATATATATATGTATATATATATATATATATATATACACATATATATATATGTATATATATATATATATATATACACATATATATGTATATATATATATATATATATATACACATATATGTATATATATATATATGTATATATATATATATATATACACATATATATGTGTATATATATATATATACACATATATATATATATATATATATATATACACATATATATATATATATATATATACATATATATATATATATATATATATATATATATACATATATATATATATATATATATATTTATATATACATATATATATATATATATACATATATATATATATATATATATATACATATATATACATATATATATATATATATGTATATACACATATATCGGACGTAAAACGGTGATGATGATGATGATGATGATGATGATGTGTGTATGTATGGGTGTATATAGATATATACACAATATACACACTTCCACCCACCCCTATATATATATATATATAACAGTCCACCCCACCTATTCTAAATATTAGGGGTTAGGGGTGGCTATGCTAATATTTATGTAACATTGGAAGAGAGGTGTAACATTTTTATGGGGGGGGGGGGGGGTGGAGTAGCTTGGTGGGTGTTGGGGTGGGGGGGGGGGGGGTGTTGTAGGGGGTGGGGGTGGGTGGAGCGGTGTTATGGGGGGGGAATGGTGTAGAGTTTGGTGGAGTGGGGTGGTGGTGGGGTTAGTGGAGTGGTGTAAGGGGTGGGGCTGCCCGGAACTGTATGAGTGGTGTGCGGTGGACCCCAAACTCCCACCCTCCCCACTCTCTCGCTATTACGGCCCATGGGGGTCTCCCAAGCACTGGCGGCCCCGCGGGTCAGGATAGAGAAGTAGTTTGACTGGAAGAGCCATACCTATGGGGGTAAGTAGGGAGGTAGCCCTAGGGCCAAGGACACCAGAAGTCTCCACTGCTAGGGGTAGCCAACACTGTACCTATGGGGGTAAGTAGGGAGGTAGCCCTAGGGCCAAGGACACCAGAGGTCTCCACTGCTACAGGTAGCCAACACTGTACCTATGGGGGTAAGTAGGGAGGTAGCCCTAGGGCCAGGGACACCAGAAGTCTCCACTGCTAGGGCTAGCCAGGTCTGTACCTATGGTGGTAAGTAGGGAGGTAGCCCTAGGGTCAAGGACACCAGAAGTCTCCACTGCTAGGGGTAGCCAGGTCTGTACCTATGGGGGTATGTAGGGAGGTAGCCCTAGGGCCAAGGACACCAGAAGTCTCCACTGCTAGGGGTAGCCAGGTCTGTACCTATGGGGGTATGTAGGGAGGTAGCCCTAGGGCCAAGGACACCAGAAGTCTCCACTGCTAGGGGTAGCCAGGTCTGTACCTATGGTGGTAAGTAGGGAGGTAGCCCTAGGGCCAAGGACACCAGAAGTCTCCACTGCTAGGGGTAGCCAGGTCTGTACCTATGGTGGTAAGTAGAGAGGTAGCCCTAGGGCCAAGGACACCAGAAGTCTCCACTGCTAGGGGTAGCCAGGTCTGTACCTATGGTGGTAAGTAGGGAGGTAGCCCTAGGGCCAAGGACACCAGAAGTCTCCACTGCTAGGGGTAGCCAGGTCTGTACCTATGGTGGTAAGTAGGGAGGTAGCCCTAGGGCCAAGGACACCAGAAGTCTCCACTGCTACAGGTAGCCAGGTCTGTACCTATGGGGGTAAGTAGGGAGGTAGCCCTAGGGCCAAGGACACCAGAAGTCTCCACTGCTAGGGGTAGCCAGGTCTGTACCTATGGGGGTATGTAGGGAGGTAGCCCTAGGGCCAAGGACACCAGAAGTCTCCACTGCTACAGGTAGCCAGGTCTGTACCTATGGGGGTAAGTAGGGAGGTAGCCCTAGGGCCAAGGACACCAGAAGTCTCCACTGCTAGGGGTAGCCAGGTCTGTACCTATGGGGGTATGTAGGGAGGTAGCCCTAGGGCCAAGGACACCAGAAGTCTCCACTGCTACAGGTAGCCAGGTCTGTACCTATGGGGGTAAGTAGGGAGGTAGCCCTAGGGCCAAGGACACCAGAAGTCTCCACTGCTAGGGGTAGCCAGGTCTGTACCTATGGGGGTATGTAGGGAGGTAGCCCTAGGGCCAAGGACACCAGAAGTCTCCACTGCTACAGGTAGCCAGGTCTGTACCTATGGGGGTAAGTAGGGAGGTAGCCCTAGGGCCAAGGACACCAGAAGTCTCCACTGCTAGAGGTAGCCAGGTCTGTGCCTATGGTGGTAAGTAGGGAGGTAGCCTTAGGGCCAAGGACACCAGAGGTCTCCACTGCTACAGGTAGCCAAGTCTGTACCTATGGGGGTAAGTAGAGAGGTAGCCCTAGGGCCAAGGACACCAGAAGTCTCCACTGCTACAGGTAGCCAACACTGTACCTATGGTGGTAAGTAGGGAGGTAGCCCTAGGGCCAAGGACACCAGAAGTCTCCACTGCTACAGGTAGCCAAGTCTGTACCTATGGTGGTAAGTAGGGAGGTAGCCCTAGGGTCAAGGACACCAGAAGTCTCCACTGCTAGGGGTAGCCAGGTCTGTACCTATGGGGGTATGTAGGGAGGTAGCCCTAGGGCCAAGGACACCAGAAGTCTCCACTGCTAGGGGTAGCCAGGTCTGTACCTATGGTGGTAAGTAGGGAGGTAGCCCTAGGGTCAAGGACACCAGAAGTCTCCACTGCTAGGGGTAGCCAGGTCTGTACCTATGGTGGTAAGTAGGGAGGTAGCCCTAGGGTCAAGGACACCAGAAGTCTCCACTGCTAGGGGTAGCCAGGTCTGTACCTATGGGGGTATGTAGGGAGGTAGCCCTAGGGCCAAGGACACCAGAAGTCTCCACTGCTAGGGGTAGCCAGGTCTGTACCTATGGGGGTAAGTAGGGAGGTAGCCCTAGGGCCAAGGACACCAGAAGTCTCCACTGCTAGGGGTAGCCAGGTCTGTACCTATGGTGGTAAGTAGAGAGGTAGCCCTAGGGCCAAGGACACCAGAAGTCTCCACTGCTAGGGGTAGCCAGGTCTGTACCTATGGGGGTATGTAGGGAGGTAGCCCTAGGGCCAAGGACACCAGAAGTCTCCACTGCTAGGGGTAGCCAGGTCTGTACCTATGGGGGTATGTAGGGAGGTAGCCCTAGGGCCAAGGACACCAGAAGTCTCCACTGCTACAAGTAGCCAACACTGTACCTATGGGGGTAAGTAGGGAGGTAGCCCTAGGGCCAAGGACACCAGAAGTCTCCACTGCTACAAGTAGCCAACACTGTACCTATGGGGGTAAGTAGGGAGGTAGCCCTAGGGCCAAGGACACCAGAAGTCTCCACTGCTACAAGTAGCCAACACTGTACCTATGGTGGTAAGTAGGGAGGTAGCCCTAGGGCCAAGGACACCAGAAGTCTCCACTGCTACAAGTAGCCAACACTGTACCTATGGGGGTAAGTAGGGAGGTAGCCCTAGGGCCAAGGACACCAGAAGTCTCCACTGCTAGGGGTAGCCAGGTCTGTACCTATGGGGGTAAGTAGGGAGGTAGCCCTAGGGCCAAGGACACCAGAAGTCTCCACTGCTAGGGATAGCCAGGTCTGTATCTATGGTGGTAAGTAGGGAGGTAGCCCTAGGGCCAAGGACACCAGAGGTCTCCACTGCTACAGGTAGCCAGGTCTGTACCTATGGGGGTATGTAGGGAGGTAGCCCTAGGGCCAAGGACACCAGAGGTCTCCACAGCTACAGGTAGCCAAGTCTGTACCTATGGGGGTAAGTAGGGAGGTAGCCCTAGGGCCAAGGACACCAGGGGTCTCCACAGCTACAGGTAGCCAGGTCTGTGCCTATGGTGGTAAGTAGGGAGGTAGCCCTAGGGCCAAGAACACCAGAAGTCTTCACTTATAGAAACTCGACTGCAAACCTGTCGGGGCGAGTTACGTCCCTTGAACAACTACAGTCCTTCGTCTCCTCCTCCTACTCTCTCTCTGGTGACGTCACAGCGGGTGGTGTGACGTCACAGCGGGAGGTGTGGTGACAGGAGACGGAAACCAACAGGAAATATAACCGGTTTTTCCATCTCTCTTTCCGTCTGTCTTTTCCGTCAGTCTCCGCCAGTTTCCGTCAGCTTTCACCTCCTCTCCTTCCCACCCAACCCCCTCTTTTTCCATCTCTCTGTTTTGTCTGTTCTTTCTCTCTCTTTTTAATTCTCTTCATCTCACTTTTTTTCCTTTCACTCCCTCTCTTTCTCTCGCTTTTTATCTCTCTCTCTCTCTTTCTCTCGCTTTTTATCTCTCTCTCTCTCTCTTTTCTCTATCTCTCTCTGTCTGTCTTTCTCTCTCTCTGTCTTTCTCTCCCTCACTCTCTCTGTCCTCCCTTCATCTCTCTATTTACGATTTATGGATATTTTTCCTTTCCTTTTCTTCGTGTTTTTCCGTTTTTTTCCGTCTCTTACGTCATTCCGTCGTCTGTTTTTATCTCATGCGGCTCTCCTCTCTCTTACACTCTCTCTCTTGTCTCTTACTCTCTCTTTCTCGCACACCCTCTCCTGCCTCTTTGTCTCTCCCTCTCTCACACTCTGTCTCTCTCTCTTACACACACTCACTCTCTCCATATCTTACACACTGTCCTCTCTCTCTCTCACTCTGTCTCTCACACACTTTCTCGCTCTTTAACTCTCTCTCTCTCTTCCCCTCTCTCTCTCTGTATATCTTTCTCTCCCCCCACCCGACTTACACAGACACATAAACACAACAAATCACATAAATACACACACATATACACACTAGACACATACACACACACACACATACTACTACTACTACTACTACTATTACTATTACTATTTCCTTCGGTTAGTGTGTCATTCATTCATAACCTATGTAATCACCTCCCCCTCCACCACCTCATTACTACCACCACTCCCACCATCATGCTATTACTACTCACACCACCACCCCCACCTTAACCTATCAACACTGTCTTAACATCTACTCCCACCACCACCACTACTACTGCTGCTACCTTCACTATAATATCATCTCTTCCCCTCCCTCCTTCTTATTACTTTACCTCCCACCTCCTTACTTGTTGACTTCACCCCACCCGCACCACCTTAGTTAACACGTACGGTCTCTCCCCCTCCACTTTCTCTTTTCCCTCTGACACACATGTGTTATTAAAGTACCAGTAATACACTGTGATAATTGCTGGCCTTGTGCCAAATGTAGAAACAGTTATTTACTTTCTTTTTCCTCCTTTCCCTCTCATACAAATATGTAGTTTCCTCCCCCCTTGCCTCCTTAGTCTTATCTCACCTCCTCTCCCTCCCCTTCGCTGCGTTGAACAACTCCGCCGCCGTCGTCGCCATTGCTTCACATGTAATGCGGCATCTCTTCCCACTCCTCTTGCCTTTTTCTTCTCCCCCTCTCTTTGTTTTATGTATCTGTCGTCTGCTTCACTCTTTTTTTCTCATTCACTCCTTTCCTACTCTTTCTTTTTTTTTCTCCCGTTTTATCGCTCCCCCCCCTCTCTCTATTATGTATTATGTACCTTTCGTCTGCTTGCTCCTCCTACCACGGTGCTGTGTTGTTGTCTTTTTACTATTTCTACCTCTTCCTGCTCCCCCTTTATTGCATGTTTTGCTACTTCCGCCAGTTGTTGCGGCTTCTCTTCCCTTTATCGTCTGCTTTTGAAGGAGAGAGAGAGAGAGAGACAGATATATAGAGGGAGAGGGAGGGAGAGATAAATAGATAGATAGAGAGAGATAGGGAGATAAATAGAGTGAAGGAGAGATAGAGAGAGACAGATATATAGAAGGAGAGATAGATAAATAGAGAGAGATAGGGAGATAAATAGAGTGAAGGAGAGATATATAGAAAGGGAGAGAGATAAAGAGATATAAAAGGAGAGGGATAGAAAGGGAGACAGATAGATAGATATATAGAGAAATATCGAGAGGGAGAGAGACAGATACATAGAAAGAGATGTTGCTAGAGAGGGAGAGATAAAGAGAGAGATAGGGAGATAAAGAAAAAAAGATGAATACATAAATACAGGGAGAGATAGATAGAGAGAGAGAGAAAGAGGGATGAATAAATAATAAGAGAGGGGGAGGTCAATCTGTTGTCCTTCTTTCCCTCTCTCTTATTCTTTTACTCTCTTCCTACCCTCTGCCTTCTCCTCCTTTTATGCTACTCCCTCATTCTTCCTTTGCAATGCCGGCTGTTCTTTTATACTCTCTCTCTTTTTTGTAACATCTCCCTCTCTCTCTTTGTAAGGTTTTCTTTCACTTTCCTCTCTTTTTAGTGTTCCCCCCTCCCTTTATCTCTATGTATCTCTCTCTTCATCGCCAGCTGCCTCTTATTTCTACTCCCTTTCTGTCTCTCTTTCTTACCGGCTTCTCTTACTTGCCCCTTTTTTTCTCCTCCTCCTTTGTCGTTTCTCTTTTGCTCTCGTTTTTACCGGCTTTATCTCTTTCTCTTGGCTTTCTCTCTCTCTTTAACATTACCGTCTCTTTCTATCTCCCTCACTTTGTTATCTTACGCCCCTCTTCTCTCTGTCGTCCTCCTCCTTTCTCGTTTCTCTTTTGCTCTCTTTTTTACCGGCTTTAACTCTTTCTCTTGCCTTTCTCACTCTCTCTTTAACATTACCCTCTCTTTCTCTCTCCCTCACTTTGTTATCTTACTCCCCTCTTCTCTCTGTCGTCCTCACCTCCTCCTTCTCCTCCCCGTCTGTTGCATTATTACCATCCACCCCTTCTTTCCCTCACCCTAATCCCTTCTCTTTCTTTATGCCTTACTCTCTTTCACCCTTTCTTTCACTACCTCCTCCTTTCCTTCGAATCTAACCTCCTCTTCTTTTTCGTCTGTTGCTTCGTTGATAGCCTCCCCTTCTTTTCCCTCCCTATCTAACCTCTGTCCCGTTTGCCCGCTTCTTTGCCCCCTCCGGCTCCTTTCTTATTCTTTTACCTCTTCCCATCCCCTTTGCAACCCCGTCTGTTGCATTGCATCAACATCGTTAACAATGTATTGCGAGAGGGGCGAGTCCTCCCCTTCTTTTACTTACACCACCACTACTACTTCTACTACTAACATCATCATCATCAACAAAACAAGAGAAGTAGAAGTTCCCCCTCCGGCTCCCTCTCTTACCTTATACCCTCTCTCTCTCTTCATCTCCCACTATCACTCCGTTTATCAACATCATCATAAACAACAAACGTCTCTATCTTCTTCTCTTTCCCTCCCCCTCTCTCGCTTTCTTTGTTTTTTTTCTCCTCTTTCTTCGTCTCTCTTCCTTTCTCTCTCTCTACCGCCTCTCCACCATCACCACCACCACTACTACTACTACCACTACTACTATTACGACCACTACTACTACTACTAACACCACTACCCCTACTACTACTACTACTGCAGCAAATTTCATCATCAGCAGCAACAAGGGAACGAGAGAGGGGGGGGGGAGCGTGTATCTCCCCCCTTCTACTCACACTACCCCACCACCACCACCATCATCATCAGCTACGTTATCGCTCGACCCTGCTAGAAATAGCAGCCAAATCTCCCTCAAAATCACATCACATCACATCGTCTCAAATGAATCAATAAATACCTGTATATAAGAATGGATATATTGGAGAACGTAATCGTAGATCATACTGAGAAGCGAAAGACGGGATAGTCACGGCTGGAGCGTGTATGATATGTCTTAGTTCTTCTTCTCAAACATGGTCGGCTGCTCTGGGGCTAAAAAATAGCGGCATTCAACAAGGAGGGAGGGGGAAGTTTACTCTCTGTCTCTCTCTATCCTTATACTCTGACCACTACCATCAATCAACACCTTCCTCATTACCACCATCATCACTGAAAGCAGTTGGAGACAAGGAGGGAGGGGGAAGTTTACTCTCTCTCTCTCTCTCTCTATCCTTATACTCTGACCACTACCATCAATCAACACCTTCCTCATCACCAACGTCATCACTGAAAGCAGTTGGAGGAAGGGGGGTGGCTCTTTTACTTCCTCTCCCTCTGTCTGTTATGTTTTCCTCTGACCACTGCCGATACCGATCGCCACCATCACCACCAGTAGCATCACCAGCGTTGACAACTAGAGTGGTGGGAGGAAGGGGAGTATCTATCTTTTACCCGCTCTCTCTGTATGTTATATTACACTGTGACCACTACTAACAGCCGACCGCTGCCACCACCACCACCACCATCATCACCATCACTAATACCAATAGCAAGCTAGAAGAGTGAGAGGGGGTACAGCGCCGTCTTCCCCCTTCTCCCTCACATAATTACATATACATACATACACATATATATATATATATAGAGAGAGAGAAATATTTATTCACACACACACACATATACATATAAATTAGAATGAAGGGGTGAACATAAACGCATAGTTAAACACAGATACACACACACAGAAGGGGAGAAGAGACAAAGACATAGAGAGGGGATAGGAGGAGATGTATAGACATACAGAGAGAGGAGGAGTAAAAATATATATATATAGAGAGAGAGAGAGAGAAGTATATATAGAGAGAGGGAGAAAAGATATATATATATATAGAGAGAGAGAGATGGAGATAAGACAAAGATAAAATTATCATAGAGAGAGAGTGAGAAGACATATACAGACGACAAGAGAGGGTGAGAGAAAATATATAGACATTAAGAGAGAGTGAAAGGAAGAGACATTAACAAAGACAGAGAGAGGGTGGGAGGAGAGAGATAGATATAGGTACTGAAAGAGGGTGAAAAAAGGGATATATAGACACAAAAGGAGGGGGGAGGAAGAGACATGCACAGACATAGAGAGAGGGGGAGGCAGAGGTAGAGTTAAAACATTAAGACAGGGTGGGAGGAAGAGACATACATAGACAAGAGAGAGTAGGAGAGAAAGTGGAAGGGAGAAACATACTTAGATGTAGAGAGAGGGTGAGGAAGAGACACACATAGATAAGATAGAGGAGTAG
>OZ024766.1:18986745-18999245 GCA_964016885.1 Eledone cirrhosa | reverse complement strand
TCGGGTGGTGTCCTCGCACCCTGCAATGTGGGCGACCGGGAAACAAGCAAATATAACAGCTTGTCCAGCTACTTTGGCCCCTATCAAAACCTCGGGTGGTGTCCTCGCACCCTGCAATGTGGGTGACCGGGAAACAAGCAAATATAACAGCTTGTCCAGCTACTTTGGCCCCTATCAAAACCTCGGGTGGTGTCCTCGCACCCTGCAATGTGGGTGACCGGGAAACAAGCAAATATAACAGCTTGTCCAGCTACTTTGGCCCCTATCAAAACCTCGGGTGGTGTCCTCGCACCCTGCAATGTGGGTGACCGGGAAACAAGCAAATATAACAGCTTGTCCAGCTGCTTTGGCCCCTATTAAAACCTCGGGTGGTGTCCTCGCACCCTGCAATGTGGGTGACCGGGAAACAAGCAAATATAACAGCTTGTCCAGCTGCTTTGGCCGCTATTAAAACCTCGGGTGGTGTCCTCGCACCCTGCAATGTGGGTGACCGGGAAACAAGCAAATATAACAGCTTGTCCAGCTGCTTTGGCCCCTATTAAAACCTCGGGTGGTGTCCTCGCACCCTGCAATGTGGGTGACCGGGAAACAAGCAAATATAACAGCTTGTCCAGCTACTTTGGCCCCTATCAAAACCTCGGGTGGTGTCCTCGCACCCTGCAATGTGGGTGACCGGGAAACAAGCAAATATAACAGCTTGTCCAGCTACTTTGGCCGCTATCAAAACCTCGGGTGGTGTCCTCGCACCCTGCAATGTGGGTGACCGGGAAACAAGCAAATATAACAGCTTGTCCAGCTACTTTGGCCCCTATCAAAGCCTCGGGTGGTGTCCTCGCACCCTGCAATGTGGGCGACCGGGAAACAAGCAAATATAACAGCTTGTCCAGCTACTTTGGCCCCTATCAAAACCTCGGGTGGTGTCCTCGCACCCTGCAATGTGGGCGACCGGGAAACAAGCAAATATAACAGCTTGTCCAGCTACTTTGGCCCCTATCAAAACCTCGGGTGGTGTCCTCGCACCCTGCAATGTGGGTGACCGGGAAACAAGCAAATATAACAGCTTGTCCAGCTACTTTGGCCGCTATCAAAACCTCGGGTGGTGTCCTCGCACCCTGCAATGTGGGTGACCGGGAAACAAGCAAATATAACAGCTTGTCCAGCTACTTTGGCCGCTATCAAAGCCTCGGGTGGTGTCCTCGCACCCTGCAATGTGGGTGACCGGGAAACAAGCAAATATAACAGCTTGTCCAGCTACATTGGCCGCTATTAAAAGCCTCGGGTGGTGTCCTCGCACCCTGCAATGTGGGTGACCAGGAAACAAGCAAATATAACAGCTTGTCCAGCTACTTTGGCCCCTATCAAAACCTCGGGTGGTGTCCTCGCACCCTGCAATGTGGGTGACCGGGAAACAAGCAAATATAACAGCTTGTCCAGCTGCTTTGGCCGCTATCAAAGCCTCGGGTGGTGTCCTCGCACCCTGCAATGTGGGTGACCAGGAAACAAGCAAATATAACAGCTTGTCCAGCTACTTTGGCCCCTATCAAAGCCTCGGGTGGTGTCCTCGCACCCTGCAATGTGGGTGACCGGGAAACAAGCAAATATAACAGCTTGTCCAGCTACTTTGGCCCCTATCAAAACCTCGGGTGGTGTCCTCGCACCCTGCAATGTGGGTGACCAGGAAACAAGCAAATATAACAGCTTGTCCAGCTACTTTGGCCCCTATCAAAGCCTCGGGTGGTGTCCTCGCACCCTGCAATGTGGGTGACCGGGAAACAAGCAAATATAACAGCTTGTCCAGCTACTTTGGCCCCTATCAAAACCTCGGGTGGTGTCCTCGCACCCTGCAATGTGGGTGACCGGGAAACAAGCAAATATAACAGCTTGTCCAGCTACTTTGGCCGCTATCAAAGCCTCGGGTGGTGTCCTCGCACCCTGCAATGTGGGTGACCGGGAAACAAGCAAATATAACAGCTTGTCCAGCTACTTTGGCCCCTATCAAAGCCTCGGGTGGTGTCCTCGCACCCTGCAATGTGGGTGACCGGGAAAACAAGCAAATATAACAGCTTGTCCAGCTGCTTTGGCCGCTATTAAAACCTCGGGTGGTGTCCTCGCACCCTGCAATGTGGGTGACCGGGAAACAAGCAAATATAACAGCTTGTCCAGCTGCTTTGGCCGCTATTAAAACCTCGGGTGGTGTCCTCGCACCCTGCAATGTGGGTGACCGGGAAACAAGCAAATATAACAGCTTGTCCAGCTGCTTTGGCCCCTATCAAAGCCTCAGGTGGTGTCCTCGCACCCTGCAATGTGGGTGACCGGGAAACAAGCAAATATAACAGCTTGTCCAGCTGCTTTGGCCCCTATCAAAACCTCGGGTGGTGTCCTCGCACCCTGCAATGTGGGTGACCAGGAAACAAGCAAATATAACAGCTTGTCCAGCTACTTTGGCCCCTATCAAAGCCTCGGGTGGTGTCCTCGCACCCTGCAATGTGGGCGACCGGGAAACAAGCAAATATAACAGCTTGTCCAGCTACTTTGGCCGCTATCAAAACCTCGGGTGGTGTCCTCGCACCCTGCAATGTGGGTGACCAGGAAACAAGCAAATATAACAGCTTGTCCAGCTACTTTGGCCGCTATCAAAACCTCGGGTGGTGTCCTCGCACCCTGCAATGTGGGTGACCGGGAAACAAGCAAATATAACAGCTTGTCCAGCTACTTTGGCCCCTATCAAAACCTCGGGTGGTGTCCTCGCACCCTGCAATGTGGGTGACCAGGAAACAAGCAAATATAACAGCTTGTCCAGCTACTTTGGCCCCTATCAAAGCCTCGGGTGGTGTCCTCGCACCCTGCAATGTGGGTGACCGGGAAACAAGCAAATATAACAGCTTGTCCAGCTACTTTGGCCCCTATTAAAACCTCGGGTGGTGTCCTCGCACCCTGCAATGTGGGTGACCAGGAAACAAGCAAATATAACAGCTTGTCCAGCTACTTTGGCCCCTATTAAAACCTCGGGTGGTGTCCTCGCACCCTGCAATGTGGGTGACCGGGAAACAAGCAAATATAACAGCTTGTCCAGCTACTTTGGCCCCTATCAAAACCTCCGGTGTCCTCGCACCCTGCAATGTGGGTGACCAGGAAACAAGCAAATATAACAGCTTGTCCAGCTGCTTTGGCCCCTATCAAAGCCTCGGGTGGTGTCCTCGCACCCTGCAATGTGGGTGACCGGGAAACAAGCAAATATAACAGCTTGTCCAGCTACTTTGGCCCCTATCAAAACCTCCGGTGTCCTCGCACCCTGCAATGTGGGTGACCAGGAAACAAGCAAATATAACAGCTTGTCCAGCTGCTTTGGCCCCTATCAAAACCTCGGGTGGTGTCCTCGCACCCTGCAATGTGGGTGACCGGGAAACAAGCAAATATAACAGCTTGTCCAGCTACTTTGGCCCCTATCAAAACCTCCGGTGTCCTCGCACCCTGCAATGTGGGTGACCAGGAAACAAGCAAATATAACAGCTTGTCCAGCTACTTTGGCCCCTATCAAAACCTCGGGTGGTGTCCTCGCACCCTGCAATGTGGGTGACCGGGAAACAAGCAAATATAACAGCTTGTCCAGCTACTTTGGCCCCTATCAAAGCCTCGGGTGGTGTCCTCGCACCCTGCAATGTGGGTGACCAGGAAACAAGCAAATATAACAGCTTGTCCAGCTACTTTGGCCCCTATCAAAGCCTCGGGTGGTGTCCTCGCACCCTGCAATGTGGGTGACCGGGAAACAAGCAAATATAACAGCTTGTCCAGCTACTTTGGCCGCTATCAAAGCCTCGGGTGGTGTCCTCGCACCCTGCAATGTGGGTGACCGGGAAACAAGCAAATATAACAGCTTGTCCAGCTACTTTGGCCCCCTATCAAAACCTCGGGTGGTGTCCTCGCACCCTGCAATGTGGGTGACCGGGAAACAAGCAAATATAACAGCTTGTCCAGCTACTTTGGCCCCCTATCAAAACCTCGGGTGGTGTCCTCGCACCCTGCAATGTTGGCGACCGGGAAACAAGCAAATATAACAGCTTGTCCAGCTACTTTGGCCCCTATCAAAGCCTCGGGTGGTGTCCTCGCACCCTGCAATGTGGGCGACCGGGAAACAAGCAAATATAACAGCTTGTCCAGCTACTTTGGCCCCTATCAAAACCTCGGGTGGTGTCCTCGCACCCTGCAATGTAGGTGACCGGAAAACAAGCAAATATAACAGCTTGTCC
Organism: Eledone cirrhosa; assembly: GCA_964016885.1. Taxonomy (NCBI): domain Eukaryota; kingdom Metazoa; phylum Mollusca; class Cephalopoda; order Octopoda; family Eledonidae; genus Eledone; species Eledone cirrhosa. Next base: position 18,994,998 of record OZ024766.1, on the reverse strand, counting down.
AGCTACTTTGGCCCCTATCAAAGCCTCGGGTGGTGTCCTCGCACCCTGCAATGTGGGTGACCGGGAAACAAGCAAATATAACAGCTTGTCCAGCTGCTTTGGCCGTTATTAAAACCTCGGGTGGTGTCCTCGCACCCTGCAATGTGGGTGACCGGGAAACAAGCAAATATAACAGCTTGTCCAGCTACTTTGGCCGCTATCAAAACCTCGGGTCTCCTCGCACCCTGCAATGTAGAAAACAGGAAGAGGAGCAAATACAAGGATTTGTCTGTCCCCGCTTCCTATATGCACTGGTTGCTGTTGAGATCTCAAGTGTCCTAGCACCCTGCAATGTAGAAGACAGGAAGACAAGCTTTCCCCTGGACAGGACACCAACTACAGGCCGCTGGCCAGTTTGATGACTGGTCACCTTTTCTAAACCCTTAACATGTGGTATGGGTAAGCAGTGCATCCCCCAAAAGGGCTGCTCCGACGTGCAAGACACTGTTTAAGCGTGTTACTGTCCAGGTTAACAGCGCATAAGACTTGAGCCACCCACATGTAGGTTTGTGACTGTGTCCTTCTTACCGGTCGAGTCTGCACATGTTACCATTCCTGGTCCACCCTGTAAAGTGGTCATGTAGGTGTCACGACAAAAAGTACCCAGTCCACACTGTAAAGTGGTCATGTAGGTGTCACAACAAAAAGTACCCAGTCCACACTGTAAAGTGGTCATGTAGGTGTCACGACAAAAAGTACCCAGTCCACACTGTAAAGTGGTCATGTAGGTGTCACAACAAAAAGTACCCAGTCCACACTGTAAAGTGGTCATGTAGGTGTCACGACAAAAAGCACCTAGTCCACACTGTAAAGCGGTCGTGATGGTGACACAACAAAAAGCACCCAGTCCACACTGTAAAGTGGTCATGTAGGTGTCACAACAAACAGCACCCAGTCCACACTGTAAAGTGGTCATGTAGGTGTCACAACAAACAGTACCCAGCCCACACTGTAAAGTGGTCATGTAGGTGTCACGACAAATAGCACCCATTCCACACTGTAAAGTGATTGAGTGGGTGTCATGACAAAAAGCACCCAGTCCACACTGTAAAGTGGTCATGTAGGTGTCACAACAAACAGCACCCAGTCCACACTGTAAAGTGGTCATGTAGGTGTCACAACAAAAAGTACCCAGTCCACACTGTAAAGTGGTCGTGTAGGTGTCACAACAAAAAGCACCCAGTCCACACTGTAAAGTGGTCATGTAGGGGTCACAACAAAAAGTATCCAGTCCACACTGTAAAGTGGTCATGTAGGTGTCACAACAAAAAGTACCCAGTCCACACTGTAAAGTGGTCATGTAGGTGTCACAACAAAAAGTACCCAGTCCACACTGTAAAATGGTCATGTAGGTGTCACAACAAAAAGTACCCAGTCCACACTGTAAAGTGGTCATGTAGGTGTCACAACAAACAGTACCCAGTCGACACTGTAAAGTGGTCATGTAGGTGTCACAACAAAAAGTACCCAGTCCACACTGTAAAGTGGTCATGTAGGTGTCACAACAAAAAGTACCCAGTCCACACTGTAAAGTGGTCATGTATGTAGGTGTCACAACAAACAGCACCCAGTCCACACTGTAAAGTGGTCATGTAGGTGTCACAACAAAAAGTACCCAGTCCACACTGTAAAGTGGTCATGTAGGTGTCACAACAAAAAGTACCCAGTCCACACTGTAAAGTGGTCATGTAGGTGTCACAACAAAAAGCACCCAGTCCACACTGTAAAGTGGTCATGTATGTAGGTGTCACAACAAACAGCACCCATCCACACTGTAGAGAGGTCGTGATGGTGACACGACAAATAGCACCCAGTCCACACAGTAAAGTGGTCGTGATGGCGAGGGGGGGGGATGTGTTGTGTCCTTGAGCAAGACACTTTACTTAATGTTGCTCCAGTTTACTCAGGTGTAGAAATGAGCTGCAATGTCACTGGAGCCAAGCTGTATCAGCCATTGCCTTTCTCTTGGACAACATCATATATAGTGTATAATATATACTGTACATAGTGTATATATATAATGTATATATACTGTACAGTGTATATATAATGTATATATACTGTACAGTGTATATATAATGTATATATACCGTACATAGTGTATATATATAATGTATATATACTGTACAAAGTGTATATATAATGTATATATACCGTACATAGTGTATATATAATGTATATATACCGTACATAGTGTATATATAATGTATATATACCGTACATAGTGTATATATATAATGTATATATACTGTACAAAGTGTATATACATGACAAAGACTAAGGTCCTTATAAGTGTATATACATGACAAAGACTAAGGTCCTTATAAGTAGACGAGAAAACAGAACCCAGATCCCCTCAGGGAAATGGCCTTGCTCAGTATGTAGGAAAGGTGTAGGTAGGAACTCCATTCTTTGCCCCAAATGCAAACAATGGGTACACAAGAGATGTAGCGGGATCTCAGGAAGCTTAATTAAGAATGTAGGATTCACATGCAGCAGCTGTGCTGAAACAGCAAGCAAACAGCCACAGGAAACAAGTACCACCAATCTCTGGGAGGGCCCTGTAGAAACAGTAGACAGCTTCTGCTACCTAGGTGACCGAATTAGCAACGGAGGTGGGTGCTCAGAAAGTACAATAACTAGGGTAAGAACGGGATGGAAGAAGTTTAGGGAACTACTACCACTGCTAGCTGCAAAAGGCTTCTCCCTCAGAATGAAAGGCAGACTGTATGATGCGTGTATCCGAACAGCGATGTTGCATGGTAGTGAGACCTGGGCGCTGAAGGTGGAAGACTTACGTAGATTAGAGAGAAACGAAGCCTGCATGCTCCGATGGATGTGTAACAGTAATATACGTGAACGACAAAGCATAAATGAATTGAGAGAGAGACTGAGCATAAGAGGAATCAAATGCTGCGTGCAGGAGAGGCGGTTACGCTGGTATGGACATGTGATGCGTATGAAGGATGACAGCTGCATAAAAAGGTGCAGAGCACTAGAAGTTGATGGAAACCGCGGAGTGGGGAGACCCAAGATGACTTGGGATGAGGTGATAAAAGCCGACCTTACCCAACTACACCTCTCAAAGTCAATGACACACGACCGTGACTTCTGGCGTCACGCAGTAATACAGGGTACCCGACCTCCCATGGGTACATGCTGAAGCATATAAACAATATGCCCCCCCCCCCCCCACCGCAAGGTGGTCGTGGAGGTGCCACGGCAAAAAAGCACCCAGCCCACACTGTAAAGTGGACGTGTAGGCGCCACGAAAAAGCACCCAGCACTCACTGTAAATGAGGTTGGTGTTAGGAAGGGCATCCAGCTGTAGAAATCAAGCCAGATCAGTTCCTGTATGAGCAAGGCATGGTCAGCCGACCAGACACTGCCCACAACAGGACAACCCGTCTAACCCATGCTAGCGTGGAAGAACGGACGTAAAACGGTGATGATGATGATGATGATGATGATACTGTACAAAGTGTATATATATAATGTATATATACTGTACAAAGTGTATATATAATGTATATATACTGTACAAAGTGTATATATAAATATAATGTATATATACCGTACATAGTGTATATATATATAATGTATATATACCATACAGTGTGTATATATGGTGTATATATATGTTGTGATGTCAAGCTGTATCAGCCATTGCCTTTCTCTTGGACAACATCATATATAGTGTATAATATATACTGTACATAGTGTATATATAATGTATATATACTGTACAAGGTGTATATATAATGTATATATACCATACAGTGTATATATATGGTGTATATATATGTTGTGATGTCACTGGTGCCAAGCTGTATCAACCATTGCCTTTCTCTCGGATAACATCAGTGGGGTAGATAGAGGAGAGACTGGTGTGTAGCGGGGACTGCAGGGCTTTCACAAATAACCTTGCCTGGACTTGTGACCACGGAGAGGAACTCTCTAGGTGTAAACCTCATGGTCATTCCTGACCGAAGGAGGGGTCTCCCCTCCATGACACTTCTATAGTTGTTTCAATGCGGCCGAATAACAGATATTATCAGTTAAGTTACTCAATTAAAGGTGCTCTGCTCATCACATGTCCACACCAGTGCAGTCTCCTCTCTGCCCAGGTCTTCCTTGGTCTTCCTCTACTGCAGCTTCCTTCCACTGGGAACTCCTGATACTTCTTCACCCAACAATCACCATCCATACACACCACATGTCCACACCAGTGCAGTCTCCTCTTATACCCAGGTCTTCCTCTACTGCAGCTTCCTTCCCCTGGGAACCCCTGACACTTCTTCACCCAACAATCACCATCCATACACACCACATGTCTACACCAGTGCAGTCTCCTCTCTTATACACTACATCTGATTCCTCCTATACCCAGGTCTTCCTCTACTGCGGCTTCCTTCCACTGGGAACTCCTGACACTTCTTCACCCAACAATCACCATCCATACACATCACATGTCTATACCAGTGCAGTCTCCTCTTATACCCAGGTCTTCCTCTACTGCAGCTTCCTTCCACTGGGAACTCCTGACACTTCTTCACCCAACAATCACCATCCATACACACCACATGTCTATACCAGTGCAGTCTCCTCTCCTACACACTACATCTGATTCCTCTTATACCCAGGTCTTCCTCTACTGCAGCTTCCTTCCACTGGGAACTCCTGACACTTCTTCACCCAACAATCACCATCCATACACATCACATGTCCACACCAGAGCAGTCTCCTCTCCTACACACTACATCTGATTCCTCTTATACCCAGGTCTTCCTCTACTTCAGCTTCCTTCCACTGGGAACTCCTGACACTTCTTCACCCAACAATCACCATCCATACACATCACATGTCCATACCAGTGCAGTCTTCTCTCCTACACACTACATCTGATTCCTCTTATACCCAGGTCTTCCTCTACTGCAGCTTCCTTCCACTGGGAACTCCTGACACTTCTTCACCCAACAATCACCATCCATACACACCACATGTCCATACCAGTGCAGTCTTCTCTCCTACACACTACATCTGATTCCTCTTATACCCAGGTCTTCCTCTACTGCGGCTTCCTTCCACTGGGAACTCCTGACACTTCTTCACCCAACAATCACCATCCATACACATCACATGTCTATACCAGTGCAGTCTCCTCTTATACCCAGGTCTTCCTCTACTGCAGCTTCCTTCCACTGGGAACTCCTGACACTTCTTCACCCAACAATCACCATCCATACACACCACATGTCTATACCAGTGCAGTCTCCTCTCCTACACACTACATCTGATTCCTCTTATACCCAGGTCTTCCTCTACTGCAGCTTCCTTCCACTGGGAACTCCTGACACTTCTTCACCCAACAATCACCATCCATACACACCACATGTCTATACCAGTGCAGTCTCCTCTCCTACACACTACATCTGATTCCTCTTATACCCAGGTCTTCCTCTACTGCAGCTTCCTTCCACTGGGAACTCCTGACACTTCTTCACCCAACAATCACCATCCATACACATCACATGTCTATACCAGCTCAGTCTCCTCTCCTACACACTACATCTGATTCCTCTTATACCCAGGTCTTCCTCTACTGCAGCTTCCTTCCACTGGGAACTCCTGACACTTCTTCACCCAACAATCACCATCCATACACACCACATGTCTATACCTGTGCAGTCTCCTCTCCTACACACTACATCTGATTCCTCTTATACCCAGGTCTTCCTCTACTGCAGCTTCCTTCCACTGGGAACTCCTGACACTTCTTCACCCAACAATCACCATCCATACACACCACATGTCTATACCAGTGCAGTCTCCTCTCCTACACACTACATCTGATTCCTCTTATACCCAGGTCTTCCTCTACTGCAGCTTCCTTCCACTGGGAACTCCTGACACTTCTTCACCCAACAATCACCATCCATACACATCACATGTCTATACCAGCTCAGTCTCCTCTCCTACACACTACATCTGATTCCTCTTATACCCAGGTCTTCCTCTACTGCAGCTTCCTTCCACTGGGAACTCCTGACACTTCTTCACCCAACAATCACCATCCATACACATCACATGTCCACACCAGTGCAGTCTCCTCTCTTATACCCAGGTCTTCCTCTATTGCAGCTTCCTTCCACTGGGAACTCCTGACACTTCTTCACCCAACAATCACCATCCATACACACCACATGTCCATACCAGTGCAGTCTTCTCTCCTACACACTACATCTGATTCCTCTTATACCCAGGTCTTCCTCTACTGCAGCTTCCTTCCACTGGGAACTCCTGACACTTCTTCACCCAACAATCACCATCCATACACACCACATGTCTATACCAGTGCAGTCTCCTCTTATACCAAGGTCTTCCTCTAGTGCAGCTTCCTTCCACTGGGAACTCTTGACACATCTTCACCCAACAATCACCATCCATACACATCACATGTCTACACCAGTGCAGTCTCCTCTTATACCCAGGTCTTCCTCTACTGCAGCTTCCTTCCACTGGGAACTCCTGACACTTCTTCACCCAACAGTCACCATCCATGCACACGACATGTCTACACCAGTGCAGTCTCCTCTTATACCCAGGTCTTCCTCTACTGCAGCTTCCTTCCACTGGGAACTCCTGACACTTCTTCACCCAACAATCACCATCCATACACATCACATGTCTACACCAGTGCAGTCTCCTCTTATACCCAGGTCTTCCTCTACTGCAGCTTCCTTCCACTGGGAACTCCTGACACTTCTTCACCCAACAATCACAATCCATACACATCACATGTCTATACCAGTGCAGTCTCCTCTTATACCCAGGTCTTCCTCTACTGCAGCTTCCTTCCACTGGGAACTCCTGACACTTCTTCACCCAACAGTCATCATCTTCAACCTTAGCTTTTTGGGGGGTGGGTGGGCAGGGGGGACGCCTTGTTGATGCTGGGGAACTCATCTGCCTTTGACAGCTCTAGTGCTGCTGGATGTCGACTCCCCCCCCCCCCCCCGCTCCTCACCAGACCAGGGTGGGGGAGCTGGTTTAGTCACCGCCCGCCCGCCCATGAAACATATATATACAGTATATGTATATACAGTACATATATATACAGTACATATATATATACAGTACATATATATACAGTACATGTATATACAGTACATATATATACAGTACATATATATATAGTACATATATATATATACAGTACATATATATATACAGTACATATATATACAGTACATATATATACAGTATATATATATATACAGTATATATATATATACAGTATATATATATATACAGTACATATATATACAGTACATATATATACTGTATATCTATATACAGTACATATATATACAGTACATATATATATACAGTACATATATATATACAGTACATATATATATATACAGTACATATATATACAGTACATGTATATACAGTACATATATATACACTACATATATATACAGTACATGTATATACAGTACATGTATATACAGTACATATATATACAGTACATATATATATACAGTATATATATATATACAGTACATATATATATACAGTACATATATATACAGTACATATATATATACAGTACATATATATACAGTATATATATATATACAGTACATATATATACAGTACATGTATATACAGTACATGTATATATACAGTACATGTATATACAGTACATGTATATACAGTACATGTATATACAGTACATATATATATACAGTATATATATATATACAGTACATATATATATACAGTACATATATATACAGTATATATATATATACAGTACATATATATACAGTACATGTATATACAGTACATATATATACAGTACATATATATATACAGTACATATATATATACAGTATATATATATACAGTACATGTATATACAGTACATATATATACAGTACATATATATACAGTACATATATATATACAGTACATATATATACAGTACATATATATATACAGTACATATATATACAGTACATGTATATACAGTACATATATATACAGTACATATATATATACAGTATATATATATACAGTACATGTATATACAGTACATATATATACAGTACATATATATATATACAGTACATATATATACAGTACATATATATATACAGTACATATATATACAGTACATATATATATACAGTACATATATATATA
>OZ024766.1:18966745-18981745 GCA_964016885.1 Eledone cirrhosa | reverse complement strand
GCTGCTGCTGCTACTACTGCTGCTGCTACTATAACTACTACTGCTGCTACTATAACTACTACTGCTGCTGCTACTATAACTACTACTGCTACTACTACTGCTGCTACTATAACTACTACTGCTGCTGCTACTACTACTACTAGCTGCACTGTTGCTGCAGTGTCATTACTGTTGATGTTGCAGCTGTTGATAGCAGTATACTACTACTACTACTACTGCTACTACTGCTACTACTACTGCTACTACTACTGCTACTACTACTGCTACTACTAGTAGTGCTACTACTACTGCTACTGCTGCTACTACTGCTACTACTTTTGCTAGTATCATCAGCTTTACATCACCACTATGAATACATGCACGCCACTACCACAACACCACCACTACTATTACTACAACACCACTACTACTATTACTACAACACCACCACTACCACAACACCACCACTACCACAACACCACCACTACCACAACACCACCACTACCACAACACCACCACTACTACTACCACAACACCACCACCACTACCACTACTACAACACCACTACTACTATTACTACAACACCACCACTACCACAACACCACCACTACCACAACACCACCACTACCACAACACCACCACTACCACAACACCACCACTACCACAACACCACCACTACTACTACCACAACACCACCACCACTACCACTACTACTACTACTACTATTACTACAACACCACCACTACCACAACACCACCACTACCACAACACCACCACAACCACAACACCACCACTACCACAACACCACCACTACCACAACACCACCACTACCACAACACCACTACTACCACAACACCACCACTACCACAACACCACCACTACTACTACCACAACACCACTACCACTACTACTACTACTACTATTACTACAACACCACCACTACTATTACCACAACACCACTACTACTATTACCACAACACCACTACTACTATTACCACAACACCACTACTACTATTACTACAACACCACCACTACTATTACCACAACACCACCACTACTATTACTACAACACCACTACTACTATTACCACAACACCACTACTACTATTACCACAACACCACTACTACTATTACCACAACACCACCACTACTATTACCACAACACCACCACTACTACTATTACTACACCACCACCACTACTATTACTACACCACCACCACTACTATTACCACAACACCACCACTACTATTACCACAACACCACCACTACTACTATTACTACACCACCACCACTACTATTACTACACCACCACCACTACTATTACTACAACACCACCACTACTATTACTACAACACCACCACTACTATTACCACAACACCACCACTACTATTACTACAACACCACCACTACTATTACTACAACACCACCACTACTATTACTACTACAACACCACTACTATTACCACAACAACACCACTACTATTACTACAACACCACCACTACTATTACTACACCACCACCACTACTATTACCACAACACCACCACTACTATTACTACAACACCACCACTACTATTACTACAACACCACCACTACTATTACTACTACAACACCACTACTATTACCACAACAACACTACTACTATTACTACAACACCACCACTACTATTACCACAACACCACCACTACTATTACCACAACACCACCACTACTACTACCACAACACCACTACTACTACTACTACTATTACTACAACACCACTACTACTATTACCACAACACCACTACTACTATTACCACAACACCACTACTACTATTACCACAACACCACTACTACTATTACCACAACACCACCACTACTATTACTACAACACCACCACTACCACAACACCACCACTACTATTACTACAACACCACCACTACTATTACTACACCACCACCACTACTATTACTACAACACCACCACTACTATTACTACAACACCACCACTACTATTACCACAACACTACTACTATTACCACAACACCACTACTACTATTACTACAACACCACTACTACTATTACCACAACACCACCACTACTATTACTACACCACCACCACTACTATTACCACAACAACACCACTACTATTACTACAACACCACCACTACTATTACTACAACACCACCACTACTATTACTACACCACCACCACTACTATTACCACAACACTACTACTATTACTACACCACCACCACTACTACTACCACAACACCACTACCACTACTACTACTACTACTATTACTACAACACCACCACTACTATTACTACACCACCACCACTACTATTACTACACCACCACCACTACTATTACTACACCACCACCACTACTATTACTACAACACCACCACTACTATTACTACAACACCACCACTACTATTACTACAACACCACCACTACTATTACTACACCACCACCACTACTATTACTACAACACCACTACTACTATTACTACACCACCACCACTACTATTACTACACCACCACCACTACTATTACTACAACACCACCACTACTATTACTACACCACCACCACTACTATTACTACACCACCACCACTACTATTACTACACCACCACCACTACTATTACTACAACACCACCACTACTATTACTACAACACCACCACTACTATTACTACAACACCACCACTACTATTACTACACCACCACCACTACTATTACTACAACACCACTACTACTATTACTACACCACCACCACTACTATTACTACACCACCACCACTACTATTACTACAACACCACTACTACTATTACTACAACACCACCACTACTATTACTACAACACCACCACTACTATTACTACACCACCACCACTACTATTACTACACCACCACCACTACTATTACTACACCACCACCACTACTATTACTACAACACCACCACTACTATTACTACAACACCACCACTACTATTACCACAACACTACTACTATTACTACAACACCACCACTACTATTACCACAACACCACCACTACTATTACCACAACACCACCACTACTATTACTACAACACCACTACTACTATTACTACACCACCACCACTACTATTACTACACCACCACCACTACTATTACTACAACACCACTACTACTATTACTACAACACCACCACTACTATTACTACAACACCACCACTACTATTACTACACCACCACCACTACTATTACTACACCACCACCACTACTATTACTACAACACCACTACTACTATTACTACAACACCACCACTACTATTACTACAACACCACCACTACTATTACTACAACACCACCACTACTATTACTACAACACCACTACTACTATTACCACAACACCACCACTACTATTACCACAACACCACCACTACTATTACTACAACACCACCACTACTATTACTACAACACCACCACTACTATTACTACACCACCACCACTACTATTACCACAACACCACTACTACTATTACTACAACACCACCACTACTATTACTACAACACCACCACTACTATTACTACACCACCACCATTACTATTACTATACCACCACCATTACTATTACTACAACACCACCACTACTATTACCACAACACCACCACTACTATTACTACAACACCACCACTACTATTACTACAACACCACCACTACTATTACCACAACAACACCACTACTATTACTACAACACCACCACTACTATTACTACAACAACACTACCACTAGTACTAACACTACTGCTACCAATACTACTACAACACACACTACTACCACTACTACTACCACAACACGACTACTACTATTACCACAACAACACCACTACTATTACTACAACACCACCACTACCACAACACCACCACTACTATTACTACAACACCACCACTACTATTACTACAACAACACTACTACTATTACTAACACTACTGCTACCAATACTACTACAACACACACTACTACCACTACTACTACCACAGCACGACTACTACTACTACCACAACGCCACCACTACCACAGCACCACCACTACTACGACCACAACAACACCACCACCACTACTACTACTACTACTACTACTACTACTACTAAAACTACTACCACTATCTTCACAACCAACAGTAGCTGAGCTGCACGTTTTTTAGTAGCACAGCTAGTGGTGGTGTTGGGAACTCCTGACACTTCTTCACCAAACAATCACCATCCATACACATCACATGTCTATACCAGTGCAGTCTCCTCTTATACCCAGGTCTTCCTCTACTGCAGCTTCCTTCCACTGGGAACTCCTGACACTTCTACACCCAACAATCACCATCCATACACACCACATGTCTATACCAGTGCAGTCTCCTCTCCTACACACTACATCTGATCCCTCTTATACCCAGGTCTTCCTCTACTGCAGCTTCCTTCCACTGGGAACTCCTGACACTTCTTCACCCAACAACCACCATCCATACACACCACATGTCTATACCTGTGCAGTCTCCTCTCCTACACACTACATCTGATTCCTCTTATACCCAGGTCTTCCTCTACTGCAGCTTCCTTCCACTGGGAACTCCTGACACTTCTTCACCCAACAACCACCATCCATACACACCACATGTCTATACCTGTGCAGTCTCCTCTCCTACACACTACATCTGATTCCTCTTATACCCAGGTCTTCCTCTACTGCAGCTTCCTTCCACTGGGAACTCCTGACACTTCTTCACCCAACAGTCACCATCCATACACACCACATGTCCACACCAGGGCAGTCTCCTCTTATACCCAGGTCTTCCTCTACTGCAGCTTCCTTCCACTGGGAACTCCTGACACTTCTTCACCCAACAGTCACCATCCATACACACCACATGTCCACACCAGGGCAGTCTCCTCTTATACCCAGGTCTTCCTCTACTGCAGCTTCCTTCCACTGGGAACTCCTGACACATCTTCACCCAACAATCACCATCCATACACACCACATGTCTATACCAGAGCAGTTTCCTCTTATACCCAGGTCTTCCTCTAGTGCAGCTTCCTTCCACTGGGAACTCCTGACACTTCTTCACCAAACAATCACCATCCATACACATCACATGTCTATACCAGTGCAGTCTCCTCTTATACCCAGGTCTTCCTCTACTGCAGCTTCCTTCCACTGGGAACTCCTGACACTTCTACACCCAACAATCACCATCCATACACACCACATGTCTATACCAGTGCAGTCTCCTCTCCTACACACTACATCTGATCCCTCTTATACCCAGGTCTTCCTCTACTGCAGCTTCCTTCCACTGGGAACTCCTGACACTTCTTCACCCAACAATCACCATCCATACACACCACATGTCTATACCTGTGCAGTCTCCTCTCCTACACACTACATCTGATTCCTCTTATACCCAGGTCTTCCTCTACTGCAGCTTCCTTCCACTGGGAACTCCTGACACTTCTTCACCCAACAACCACCATCCATACACACCACATGTCTATACCTGTGCAGTCTCCTCTCCTACACACTACATCTGATTCCTCTTATACCCAGGTCTTCCTCTACTGCAGCTTCCTTCCACTGGGAACTCCTGACACTTCTTCACCCAACAGTCACCATCCATACACACCACATGTCCACACCAGGGCAGTCTCCTCTTATACCCAGGTCTTCCTCTACTGCAGCTTCCTTCCACTGGGAACTCCTGACACATCTTCACCCAACAATCACCATCCATACACACCACATGTCTATACCAGAGCAGTTTCCTCTTATACCCAGGTCTTCCTCTAGTGCAGCTTCCTTCCACTGGGAACTCCTGACACTTCTTCACCCAACAATCACCATCCATACACATCACATGTCCATACCAGTGCAGTCTCCTCTTATACCCAGGTCTTCCTCTAGTGCAGCTTCCTTCCACTGGGAACTCCTGACACTTCTTCACCCAACAATCACCATCCATACACATCACATGTCTATACCAGTGCAGTCTCCTCTTATACCCAGGTCTTCCTCTACTGCAGCTTCCTTCCACTGGGAACTCCTGGCACTTCTTCACCAAACAATCACCATCCATACACACCACATGTCTATACCAGTGCAGTCTTCTCTTATACCCAGGTCTTCCTCTACTGCAGCTTCCTTCCACTGGGAACTCCTGACACTTCTTCACCCAACAATCACCATCCATACACATCACATGTCTATACCAGAGCAGTCTCCTCTTATACCCAGGTCTTCCTCTACTGCAGCTTCCTTCCACTGGGAACTCCTGACACTTCTTCACCCAACAATCACCATCCATACACATCACATGTCTATACCAGTGCAGTCTCCTCTTATACCCAGGTCTTCCTCTACTGCAGCTTCCTTCCACTGGGAACTCCTGACACTTCTTCACCCAACAATCACCATCCATACACACCACATGTCTATACCAGGGCAGTCTCCTCTTATACCCAGGTCTTCCTCTACTGCAGCTTCCTTCCACTGGGAACTCCTGACACTTCTTCACCCAACAATCACCATCCATACACACCACATGTCTATACCAGGGCAGTCTCCTCTTATACCCAGGTCTTCCTCTACTGCAGCTTCCTTCCACTGGGAACTCCTGACACTTCTTCACCCAACAATCACCATCCATACACACCACATGTCTATACCAGTGCAGTCTTCTCTCCTACACACTACATCTGATTCCTCTTATACCCAGGTCTTCCTCTACTGCAGCTTCCTTCCACTGGGAACTCCTGACACTTCTTCACCCAACAATCACCATCCATACACATCACATGTCTATACCAGTGCAGTCTCCTCTTATACCCAGGTCTTCCTCTACTGCAGCTTCCTTCCACTGGGAACTCCTGACACTTCTTCACCCAACAATCACCATCCATACACATCACATGTCTATACCAGTGCAGTCTCCTCTTATACCCAGGTCTTCCTCTACTGCAGCTTCCTTCCACTGGGAACTCCTGACACTTCTTCACCCAACAATCACCATCCATACACATCACATGTCCATACCAGTGCAGTCTCCTCTTATACCCAGGTCTTCCTCTACTGCAGCTTCCTTCCACTGGGAACTCCTGACACTTCTTCACCCAACAATCACCATCCATACACACCACATGTCTATACCAGTGCAGTCTTCTCTCCTACACACTACATCTGATTCCTCTTATACCCAGGTCTTCCTCTACTGCAGCTTCCTTCCACTGGGAACTCCTGACACTTCTTCACCCAACAATCACCATCCATACACATCACATGTCTATACCAGTGCAGTCTCCTCTTATACCCAGGTCTTCCTCTACTGCAGCTTCCTTCCACTGGGAACTCCTGACACTTCTTCACCCAACAATCACCATCCATACACATCACATGTCTATACCAGTGCAGTCTCCTCTTATACCCAGGTCTTCCTCTACTGCAGCTTCCTTCCACTGGGAACTCCTGACACTTCTTCACCCAACAATCACCATCCATACACATCACATGTCCACACCAGTGCAGTCTCCTCTTATACCCAGGTCTTCCTCTACTGCAGCTTTCTTCCACAGGGAACTCCTGACACTTCTTCACCCAACAATCACCATCCATACACATCCCATGTCCATAGCAGTGCAGTCTCCTCTTATACCCAGGTCTTCCTCTACTGCAGCTTCCTTCCACTGGGAACTCCTGCCACTTCTTCACCCAACAATCACCATCCATACACATCACATATCTATACCAGTGCAGTCTCCTCTTATACCCAGGTCTTCCTCTACTGCAGCTTCCTTCCACTGGGAACTCCTGCCACTTCTTCACCCAACAATCACCATCCATACACATCACATATCTATACCAGTGCAGTCTCCTCTTATACCCAGGTCTTCCTCTACTGCAGCTTCCTTCCACTGGGAACTCCTGCCACTTCTTCACCCAACAATCACCATCCATACACACCACATGTCTATACCAGTGCAGTCTCCTCTTATACCCAGGTCTTCCTCTACTGCAGCTTCCTTCCACTGGGAACTCCTGACACTTCTTCACCCAACAATCACCATCCATACACATCGCATGTCCACACCAATGCATTTCTTTCCAGCCTTCGTATAACTCCTGCATTCAATGCTACACATTTGTATATCCTCAAATATATACACACACACATATATTCTTATATACACATATTCATACATGCTGTAAAGTGGTTGGTGTTGGGAAGGGCATCCTAACCCCAGTAGTTTGCCAAACGAAGGATTAGTATCTTTCAGTTTAAATAATTGTTTCTACTTTAGGCACAAGGCCAGCAATTACCTCAGTGTATTACTGGTACTTTATTTTATCGACCCCGTAAGGATGAAAGGCAAAATAATAGTGAAAAGTCTCTCTTCCCTGGTCTTCCTCTACTGCAGCCCCTTTCCAATATAAATGTATGTTTGTGTCTATAATAGTGAAAATTATTGTGTACAGTGCTCAGGTGCACTACAGCTCATCAAAGATGCATGTATAGTACATTGAATAATGTACAAATGTCAGGGAGGTGAATAGTGTACGAGTCATGAAATACACACAGATACATACGTACGTGTGTATAGAGGGGGAATATCAGGTGTAGTGTTGGTGAATTTCAAGAAGCATGGAGGTTTTAAAGGATGCAGTGTCTCGACAGCTAACAACTGATGCAGGTAGTTTGTTCCATGGAGGTTTTAAAGGATGCAGTGTCTCGACAGCTAACAACTGATGCAGGGAGTTTGTTCCATGGAGGTTTTAAAGGATGCAGTGTCTCGACGGCTAACAACTGATGCAGGTAGTTTGGTCCATGGAGGTTTTAAAGGATGCAGTGTCTCGACAGCTAACAACTGATGCAGGGAGTTTGTTCATTGGAGGTTTTAAAGGATGCAGTGTCTCGATGGCTAACAACTGATGCAGCCAGTTTGTTCCATGGAGGTTTTAAAGGATGCAGTGTCTCGACAGCTAACAACTGATGCAGGGAGTTTGTTCCATGGAGGTTTTAAAGGATGCAGTGTCTCGACAGCTAACAACTGATGCAGGGAGTTTGTTCCATGGATGTTTTAAAGGATGCAGTGTCTCGACAGCTAACAACTGATGCCGGGAGTTTGTTCCATGGAGGTTTTAAAGGATGCAGTGTCTCGACAGCTAACAACTGATGCAGGGAGTTTGTTCCATGGAGGTTTTAAAGGATGCAGTGTCTCGACGGCTAACAATTGATGCAGGGAGTTTGTTCCATGGAAGTTTTAAAGGATGTAGTGTCTCAACAGCTAACAACTGATGCAGGTAGTTTGTCCCATGGAGGTTTTAAAGGATGCAGTGTCTTGACAGCTAACAATTGATGCAGGAAGTTTTGTCCATGGAGGTTTTAAAGGATGCAGTGTCTCGACAGCTAACAACTGATGCAGGTAGTTTGTTCCATGGATGTTTTAAAGGATGCAGTGTCTCAACAGCTAACAATTGACGCAGGAAGTTTGGTCCATAGAGGTTTTAAAGGATGCAGTGCCTCGACAGCTAACAACTGATACAGGTAGTTTGTTCCATGGAGGTTTTAAAGGATGCAGTGTCTCGACAGCTAACAACTGATGCAGGTAGTTTGTTCCATGGAGGTTTTAAAGGATGCAGTGTCTCGACAGCTAACAATTGATGCAGGAAGTTTGGTCCATGGAGGTTTTAAAGGATGCAGTGTGTTGACAGCTAACAACTGATGCAGGGAGTTTGTTCCATGGAGGTTTTAAAGGATGCAGTGTCTTGACAGCTAACAACTGATGCAGGTAGTTTGTTCCATGGAGGTTTTAAAGGATGCAGTGTCTCGACAGCTAACAACTGATGCAGGGAGTTTGTTCCAGGTTTGTGTCAAAACACGTCAACTTCACCTCTGCACTCTATACAGATCTCCTTGGCCTATCCGGGAGGTCAGTAGCCCCGCTTCAGTACTGACTTGGTCTATGAAGACCTGACCAACCCTTGCTGGGAAAAAATATTAACCCTTTAGCATTTACATTACTCTATATATACTATTGTATTGTCACAGTAAAGGCTTTACCTCGCATAATATCTCACATAACATCTACATTACTCTATATATACTATTGTATTGTCACAGTAAAGGCTTTACCTCACATAATATCCCACATAATATTTACATTACTCTATATATACTATTGTATTGTCACAGTAAAGGCTTTACCTCACATAATATCTCACATAACATTTACATTACTCTATATATACTATTGTATTGTCACAGTAAAGGCTTTATCTCACAAGATATCGAATCTATGAGATTTTAATATTATTTATGTTAAGAACAATACCTTAACATCAGTATGAGTGGCCAGTTACAGCTGGTTTGAACAGAAAGAGGTGAGTTAATCCTTGCCGGATACAACTGGTTAACAATTTTGTGGGTGTTTACCAAGTCAATTGCCAGGCGTCGGAGCTTCAATGTATCCATGCCCAGGGAAGCAAGGCGCTCAGAGTATGGTAGATGCCTGATGGAGGGTATTCGCTTGGTTGCACATCTCTGAACAGTTTCCAGGCAGTCAATGTTCTGAGCAAGATAGGGGTTCCAGACTGGTGATTAAATTCTAAGTGTGGCCACACCATAGCCATGTACAGCCTTAAATAGATATCTGGAGAGCGGCTGACAAAGGTCTTGCTGAGTGATGCTAAGACACCCTCGGCCCTCTTGACAATTTTAGAGATGTGCTTCGTCCAACGCAAATCGCTGCTGACCGTAATGCCCAGGTCACGTTCACAAGAAGACTTCTTGATATTAGTGCAGTGGAGGGAGTATGTGGACGCTGGGTTTTTACTCCCAAAATGCATGGTGGTGCACTTGTCCACAGCTAGCTTGAGTTGCCAGTCTGAGATCCCTTGTTGCATACACTATATATACATTATATATACACTTTGTACAGTATATATATACATTATATATATACACTATGTACAATATATATACACACAATGTACAATATATATATACATTATATATATATACACACAATGTACAATATATATATACATTATATATATATATACACTATGTACAATATATATATACATTATATATATACACTATGTACAATATATATATACATTATATATATATATACACTATGTACAGTATATATATACATTATATATATATACATTATATATATATATACACTATGTACAATATATATACATTATATATATATACACACAATGTACAATATATATATACATTATATATATACACTATGTACAGTATATATATACACTATGTACAATATATATATACATATATATATACACACAATGTACAATATATATATACATTATATATATATATACACTATGTACAGTATATATATACATTATATATATATACATTATATATATATATACACTATGTACAATATATATATATACATTATATATATATATACACTATGTACAATATATATATACATTATATATATATACACACAATGTACAATATATATATACATTATATATATATACACACAATGTACAATATATATATACATTATATATATATATACACTATGTACAGTATATATATACATTATATATATATACACTATGTACAATATATATATACATTATATATATATATACACTATGTACAGTATATATATACATTATATATATATATACACTATGTACAATATATATATATACATTATATATATATATACACTATGTACAATATATATATACATTATATATATACACTATGTACAATATATATATACATTATATATATATATACACTATGTACAGTATATATATACATTATATATATATACATTATATATATATACATTATATATATATATACACTATGTACAATATATATATACATTATATATATATACAGACAATGTACAATATATATATACATTATATATATATATACACTATGTACAATATATATATACATTATATATATATATACACTATGTACAATATATATATACATTATATATATATACACTATGTACAATATATATATACATTATATATATACACTATGTACAATATATATATACATTATATATATATACACACAATGTACAATATATATATACATTATATATATATACACACAATGTACAATATATATATACATTATATATATATATATACACAATGTACAATATATATATACATTATATATATATACACACAATGTACAATATATATATACATTATATATATACACACAATGTACAATATATATATACATTATATATATATACACACAATGTACAATATATATATACATTATATATATATATATACACAATGTACAATATATATATACATTATATATACACTATGTACAATATATATATACATTATATATACACTATGTACAGTATATATATACATTATATATATATACACACAATGTACAATATATATATACATTATATATATATATACACTATGTACAGTATATATATACATTATATATATATATACACACAATGTACAATATATATATACATTATATATATATATACACTATGTACAATATATATATACATTATATATACACTATGTACAGTATATATATATACATTATATATACACTATGTACAATATATATATACATTATATATATATATACACTATGTACAGTATATATATACATTATATATATATATACACACAATGTACAATATATATATACATTATATATATATATACACTATGTACAATATATATATACATTATATATACACTTTGTACAGTATATATATATACATTATATATACACTATGTACAATATATATATACATTATATATACACTATGTACAGTATATATATATACATTATATATACACTATGTACAATATATATATACATTATATATACACTTTGTACAGTATATATATATACATTATATATACACTATGTACAATATATATATACATTATATATATACACTATGTACAATATATATATACATTATATATATACACTATGTACAATATATATATACATTATATATACACTTTGTACAGTATATATATATACATTATATATATATATACACTATGTACAATATATATTATACACTATATATGATGTCTAAGGGAAAGGTAATGGCTGATAAAGCTTGGTACCAGTGACATCACAACATATATATACACTATATATATATTATATATACACTGTATACAGTATATATACTCTGTACAGTATATATACATTATATATACACTATGTACAGTATATATTATACACTATATATGATGTTGTCCAAGAGAAAGGCAATGGCTGATACAGCTTGGCTCCAGTGACATTGCAACAAATATATATATGTATATATATATAAATATATACATACATAGAATATACTCATATATATATATACATAGAATAAACTCATATATATATATGCATAGAATAAACTCAGTTATATATATACATATATAGAATATACTCATATATATATATATACATACATAGAATAAACTCATATATATATATACATACATAGAATAAACTCACATATATATATATACATAGAATAAACTCATATATATATATACATAGAATAAACTCAGTTATATATATACATATTATAGAATATACTCATATATATATATATACATACATAGAATAAACTCATATATATATATACATACATAGAATAAACTCACATATATATATATACATAGAATAAACTCATATATATATATACATAGAATAAACTCAGTTATATATATACATATTATAGAATATACTCATATATATATATATACATACATAGAATAAACTCATATATATATATACATACATAGAATAAACTCACATATATATATATATATAGAATAAACTCATATATATATATACATAGAATAAACTCAGTTATATATATACATATTATAGAATATACTCATATATATATATATATATATACATGCATAGAATAAACTCATATATATATATATATACATACATAGAATAAACTCACATATATATATATACATAGAATAAACTCATATATATACATACATAGAATAAACTCATATATATATATACATACATAGAATAAACTCACATATATATATATACATAGAATAAACTCATATATATATATATGCATAGAATAAACTCAGTTATATATATACATATATAGAATATACTCATATATATATATATACATACATAGAATAAACTCATATATATATATATACATAGAATAAACTCAGTTATATATATACATATATAGAATATACTCATATATATATATATACATACATAGAATAAACTCATATATATATATACATACATAGAATAAACTCACATATATATATATACATAGAATAAACTCATATATATATATACATAGAATAAACTCAGTTATATATATACATATATAGAATATACTCATATATATATATATATATACATACATAGAATAAACTCATATATATATATATACATACATAGAATAAACTCACATATATATATATACATAGAATAAACTCATATATATATATACATAGAATAAACTCAGTTATATATATACATATTATAGAATATACTCATATATATATATATACATACATAGAATAAACTCATATATATATATACATACATAGAATAAACTCACACATATATATATATATACATAGAATATACTCATATATATATATACATAGAATAAACTCATATATATATATACATAGAATAAACTCAGTTATATATATACATATTATAGAATATACTCATATATATATATATACATACATAGAATAAACTCATATATATATATACATACATAGAATAAACTCACATATATATATATACATAGAATAAACTCATATATATATATATGCATAGAATAAACTCAGTTATATATATACATATATAGAATATACTCATATATATATATATACATACATAGAATAAACTCATATATATATATATACATAGAATAAACTCAGTTATATATATACATATATAGAATATACTCA
>OZ024766.1:18956745-18961745 GCA_964016885.1 Eledone cirrhosa | reverse complement strand
AGAGATTCTTTCCTGAGACATTCTAACCACATGCCTGTAGTATCAGAGCTGTGATCTCTCAATCCAGAGATTCTTTCCTGAGACATTCTAACCACATACCTGTAGTATCAGAGCTGTGATCTCTCAATCCAGTGATTCTTTCCTGAGACATTCTAACCACATGTCTCTAGTATCAGAGCTGTGATCTCTCAATTCAGAGATTCTTTCCTGAGACATTCTAACCACATGTCCATAGTATCAGAGCTGTGATCCCTCAATTCAGAGAAGTAGCAGCTCTACCTGGAGTGACTCTCCAGAGATTCTTTCCTGAGACATTCTAACCACATGTCCATAGTATCAGAGCTGTGATCCCTCAATTCAGAGAAGTAGCAGCTCTACCTGGAGTGACTCTCCAGAGATTCTTTCCTGAGACATTCTAACCACATGTCCATAGTATCAGAGCTGTGATCTCTCAATTCAGAGTAGTAACAGCTCTACCTGGAGTGACTCTCTAGTGATTCTTTCCTGAGACATTCTAACCACATGTCCATAGTATCAGAGCTGTAGTCTCTCAATTCAGAGAAGTAGCAGCTCTACCTGGAGTGACTCTCCAGTGATTCTTTCCTGAGACATTCTAACCACATGTCCATAGTATCAGAGCTGTGATCTCTCAATTCAGAGAAGTAGCAGCTCTACCTGGAGTGACTCTCCAGTGATTCTTTCCTGAGACATTCTAACCACATGTCCATAGTATCAGAGCTGTAGTCTCTCAATTCAGAGAAGTAGCAGCTCTACCTGGAGTGACTCTCCAGTGATTCTTTCCTGAGACATTCTAACCACATGTCCACAGTATCAGAGCTGTGATCTCTCAATTCAGAGAAGTAGCAGCTCTACCTGGAGTGACTCTCCAGTGATTCTTACCTGAGACATTCTAACCACATGTCCATAGTATCAGAGCTGTGATCTCTCAATTCAGAGAAGTAGCAGCTCTACCTGGAGTGACTCTCCAGTGATTCTTTCCTGAGACATTCTAACCACATGTCCATAGTATCAGAGCTGTGATCTCTCAATTCAGAGAAGTAGCAGCTCTACCTGGAGTGACTCTCCAGTGATTCTTTCCTGAGACATTCTAACCACATGTCTGTAGTATCAGAGCTTTGAAGGGGTCTGTGTGATGGACTAGCCAGGGAGGAATGGAGGTTTTCCTGTGTGTGGTGGCTATGGTAAAGGTGGGTTTTGTGCAGTAGTCTGGTCAGGAAGGGCTGGTTGTTTTCCTCTGTGTGGTGGCCATGGTGGCTGTGGTGGTTGTGTGGTGGACGAGAAGACAGACACACCTACCCCTTCTTTGTGGCCAGGTAAAACAGTTGTCACACACCATTATGCTGAATCTCCCTGAGAATTACACAGCAATACACTGAGCTGGCAACAGCTGTGTGTCTTAAGAATGATCTGTATGGGTTTGTCACGTAGATATTATTACTATATCATCCACACCACACCACACCACACCACCACCACCACACAAACAATACATCACCACTACCACCACCACACCACCACCACCACACAAACAATACATCACCACTAGCACCACCACACCACCACCACCACACAAACAATACATCACCACTACCACCACCACACCACCACCACCACACAAACAATACATCACCACTACCATAACCACACCAACATACCACCACCACTACCACTACTACCAACAGCATCACCACCACCACTACCACTACTACCACAAAAACACTCCACCACCATACAAACACCACCACCACCACCAACGCACCACCACAACAGCACCACCACAACAACACCACCACCACAACACCACCACCACAACACCATCCCAACATCACCACCACCAACACACCACCATCACCACACACGAACACACCAACACACCACCACACACCAACACAACACCACACACCAACACACCACCACACACCACCACACACCAACACCACCACCAAACAAACAACACACCAACACCACCACCACCACCACCACCAACTACAACACCACCACCACCACACCACCACCACCATCACCACACCACCACCACCATCACCGCACCACCACCACCACCACCACACCAACACCACCACCACAACACCACCACCACCACAACACCATCACCACCACAACACCATCACCACCACAACACCATCACCACCACCACCACACATCAACACCACACACCAACACCACACACCAACAACACCACCACCAACAACACCACCACCAACAACACCACCACCAACAACACCACCACCAACAACACCACCAACAACACCACCACCAACACCACCACCAACAACACCACCAACAACACCACCAACAACATCACCACCACCAACAACACCACCACCAACACCACCACCAACACCACCAACAACACCACCACCACCAACACCATCAACACCACCATCCCAACACCACCACAACACCATCCCAACATCACCACCAGCACCACCACCACAACACCACCACCACACCACACCACCACCATACAAACAACACACCACCACCACCACCACCACCACACATCAACAACACCACCACCACCACCACACCACCATACAAACAACACACCACCACCACCACACCACCACCATACAAACAACACACCACCACCACCACCACACCACCACAACAAGACTAATCTTTATCTCATGCATTACATTTTTATATGGGTGAGGTGTGTGGGTGAGGTTGGTGGGGGGTAAGGGTTTCTGTGGGTGTGGGGTGTGGGTGGAGGGACAGGCCCATTGTTCTGGAGACAGCTGTTGGTCTCTAAGCTCCCCCGCCCCGCCTCACCACCACACTAATCTTGGGTATCATGTACCTGTGTATATATATATATATATATATACATACCTGTGTATATATATGTATAGAGGTATGTGTATATATATATATATATACATACCTGTGTATATATATGTATAGAGGTATGTGTGTGTGTATATATATATATATATATATATATATATATATACATATACATACCTGTGTATATATATGTATAGAGGTGTGTGTATATATATATATATATATACATACACACATACACATATATTAATATATACATATAGATATATTACACTCTTACACACACACACACACACATATATATACGTAGACATACACACCACACATCCATATATATATTATATATAAACAAACATCCCAAATTAAGTCGTACAGTGTCTAGCAACCATCGTTGCCCTTTTGTTCAACACTGACAAAGTGGTCGTGGGGGTGCCACGGCAAAAAAGCACCCAGCCCTCACTGTAAAGTGGTCGTGGAGGTGCCACAGCAAAAAAGCACCCAGCACACACTGTAAAGTGGTCGTGGAGGTGCCACGGCAAAAAAGCACCCAGCACACACTGTAAAGTGGTCGTGGAGGTGCCACGGCAAAAAAGCACCCAGCACACACTGTAAAGTGGTCGTGGAGGTGCCACGGCAAAAAAGCACCCAGCACTCACTGTAAAGTGGTCGTAGAGGTGCCACGGCAAAAAAGCACCCAGCACTCACTGTAAAGTGGTCGTGGAGGTGCCACGGCAAAACAAAGCACCCAGCACTCACTGTAAAGTGGTCGTGGAGGTGCCATGGCAAAAAAGCACCCAGCACTCACTGTAAAGTGGTCGTGGAGGTGCAACGGCAAAAAAGCACCCAGCACTCACTGTAAAGTGGTCGTGGAGGTGCCACGGCAAAAAAGCACCCAGCACTCACTGTAAAGTGGTCGTGGAGGTGCCACGGCAAAAAAGCACCCAGCCCACACTGTAAAGTGGTCGTGGGGGTGCCACGGCAAAAAAGCACCCAGCACTCACTGTAAAGTGGTCGTGGAGGTGCCACGGTAAAAAAGCACCCAGCACTCACTGTAAAGTGGTCGTGGAGGTGCCACGGCAAAAAAAGCACCCAGCACTCACTGTAAAGTGGTCGTGGAGGTGCCACGGCAAAAAAAGCATCCAGCACTCACTGTAAAATGGTCGTGGAGGTGCCACGGCAAAACAAAGCACCCAGCACTCACTGTAAAGTGGTCGTGGAGGTGCCAGGGCAAAAAAGCACCCAGCACTCACTGTAAAGTGGACGTGGGGGTGCCACGCCAAAAAAGCACCCAGCACTCACTGTAAAGTGGTCGTGGAGGTGCCACGGCAAAAAAAGCACCCAGCACTCACTGTAAAGTGGTCGTGGAGGTGCCACGGCAAAAAAGCACCCAGCACTCACTGTAAAGTGGTCGTGGAGGTGCCACGGCAAAAAAGCACCCAGCACTCACTGTAAAGTGGTCGTGGAGGTGCCACGGCAAAAAAGCACCCAGCACTCACTGTAAAGTGGTCGTGGAGGTGCCACGGCAAAAAAGCACCCAGCACTCACTGTAAACTGGTCGTGGAGGTGCCACGGCAAAAAAGCATCCAGCACTCACTGTAAAGTGGTCGTGGAGGTGCCACGGCAAAAAAGCACCCAGCACTCACTGTAAAGTGGTCGTGGAGGTGCCACGGCAAAAAAGCACCCAGCACTCACTGTAAAGTGGTCGTGGAGGTGCCACGGTAAAAAAGCACCCAGCACTCACTGTAAAGTGGCCGTGGAGGTGCCACGGCAAAAAAGCACCCAGCACTCACTGTAAAGTGGACGTGGAGGTGCCACGGCAAAAAAGCACCCAGCACTCACTGTAAAGTGGTCGTGGAGGTGCCACAGCAAAAAAGCACCCAGCACTCACTGTAAATGAGGTTGGTGTTAGGAAGGGCATCCAGCTGTAGAAATCAAGCCAGAATTAGGTCCCGTCCCACCCTTGCAAGCAGGGAAAACGCGGATGTGAAATGAAATGCTGATGATGATGATGATGATGATATATTGATTGATATATAGACAGCTATGGACCAGGTGTCACTGCAGACCAGGTGTGCACTATAACAAAACTAAGACACGTGCATCTTATTATTGCTGGCTTTTAAAATTGTACACCGCCCCTTCCATAACTAACTCTGTATTATCTCTTTTGT
>OZ024766.1:18921745-18944245 GCA_964016885.1 Eledone cirrhosa | reverse complement strand
GTAGGCAACACGGTAAAAACCTCCCAGACCCACACTGTAAATGTGGTTGGTGTTAGGAAGGGCATCCAACTGTAGAAAACCTGCCAGACAGTCCTATGCGAGCAAGAAAATCACTCTTGCCTCAAGTGGGACTACCCCCGTCCAAACCCATGCAAGCGTGGAACACGGACGTTAAACGTTGATGATGATGATGATGATATATATATTAAAATAACAGATTAAAGTTTAACCAAAGAATTACTGCTTTCACCCGTAATGGGATCTTTCGAAACTAAAAAAAATCAATCTGTGAACGCAGAAGTAAATAATATTTGCTCTACAGTTCTTATATATTTGATATATATTTATCCTTATCGAGCCCTCTTTGGATTTTAGTCTTCAAATTTATTATTATTATATATATATGGAGGCACATGGCTTAGTGGTTAGAGCATTGGGCTTGCAATCGAAAGGTTGAGAGTTCAATTCTCAGGCCGGGTGATGTGTTGTTTCCTTGAGCAAGACACTTTATTTCACATTGCTCCAGTTTACTCAGCTGTAGAAATGAGATGATAGGGACTGGGGTCCCTATCATTCCACTGTAAAGTGGTCGTGGAGGTGCCACGGCAAAAAAGCACCCAGCACTCACTGTAAATGAGGTTGGTGTTAGGAAGGGCATCCAGCTGTAGAAATCAAGCCAGAATCAGTTCCCGTCCCACCCTTGCAAGCAGGGAAAAAGCGGACGTAAAATGAAATCATGATGATATATATACATATATAATAATTAAGTAAAATATGTAAAATTTGGCTTCGTTTATTATAAATTATAGATATACTGCTATATATCTTTCGGTGACAGCCATCATTGGCTGTGACTTCTTCAGTACCCAGTCCACATTGTAAAGTAATCATGTAGGTGTCACAACAAAAAGTACCCAGACCACATATAAACAATATGCCCCCCCACCGCAAGGTGGTCGTGGAGGTGCCACGGCAAAAAAGCACCCAGCCCACACTGTAAAGTGGACGTGTAGGCGCCACGAAAAAGCACCCAGCACTCACTGTAAATGAGGTTGGTGTTAGGAAGGGCATCCAGCTGTAGAAATCAAGCCAGATCAGTTCCTGTATGAGCAAGGCATGGTCAGCCGACCAGACACTGCCCACAACAGGACAACCCGTCTAATCCATGCTAGCGTGGAAGAACGGACGTAAAACGGTGATGATGATGATGATGACCACACTGTAAAGTGGTCATGTAGGTGTCACAACAAAATGTACCCAGACCACACTGTAAAGTGGTCATGTTGGTGTCACAACAAAAAGTACCCAGTCCACACTGTAAAGTGGTCATGTAGGTGTCACAACAAAAAGTACCCAGTCCACACTGTAAAGTGGTCATGTTGGTGTCACAACAAAAAGTACCCAGTCCACACTGTAAAGTGGTCATGTAGGTGACACAACAAATAGTACCCAGTCCACACTGTAAAGTGGTCATGTAGGTGTCACAACAAAAAGTACCCAGTCCACACTGTAAAGTGGTCATGTAGGTGCCACAACAGAAAGTACCCAGTCCACACTGTAAAGTGGTCATGTAGGTGACACAACAAATAGTACCCAGTCCACACTGTAAAGTGGTCATGTAGGTGTCACAACAAAAAGTACCCAGTCCACACTGTAAAGTGGTCATGTAGGTGCCACAACAGAAAGTACCCAGTCCACACTGTAAAGTGGTCATGTAGGTGTCACAACAAAAAGTACCCAGTCCACACTGTAAAGTGGTCATGTAGGTGTCACAACAAAAAGTACCCAGTCTACACTGTAAAGTGGTCATGTAGGTGTCACAACAAAAAGCACCCAGTCCACACTGTAAAGTAATCATGTAGGTGTCATGACAAAAAGCACCCAGTCCACACTGTAAAGTGGTCATGTAGGTGTCATGACAAAAAGCACCCAGTCCACACTGTAAAGTGGTCATGTAGGTGTCTCAACAAAAAGCACCCAGACCACACTGTAAAGTGGTCATGTAGGTGTCTCAACAAAAAGCACCCAGTCCACACTGTAAAGTGGTCATGTAGGTGTCACAACAAAAAGCACCCAGTCCACACTGTAAAGTGGTCATGTGGGTGTCACAACAAAAAGCACCCAGTCCACACTGTAAAGTGGTTGTGTAGGTGTCACAACAAAAAAGCACCAGTCCACACTGTAAAGTGGTCATGTAGGTGTCGCGACAAAAAGCACCCAGTCCACTCTGTACAATTGTTGAGCGGGGAGATCCAGTATGAGAGCATTGCTGTTCGTATGCGAGCATTATACCATCTGCCCTTCATTTTGAGAGGAAATCCTATTGTAGCTAGCAGTGGTAGTAAGTCCCTGAACTTCTCACTCTGGCTACTGTGCTTTCATAGCACCCACCTCCGCTTATACACACAATGTAACACCAGCATACCCCCCACCCTCCCCCCGCAATGTGTCGACCGTCTAATTAACCTCATTCTATCCCAGATGATGTGGTCTCGCTTCCTCTCTTTCAACACACACACACACACACACACACACACACACACACACACACACACACACACACACACACTTCGTGGAATAATGGGTGATGTGTTTATGAAACAGCCAGCACTCCCCACCCTCGGGAGAGAAGTGTGTGGGGGGTTGTACCCGAGAATGACCGCTGGTTTTGTGTTATGACGTCATTGGTGCTGGTGGTTGTGGTAGTGTAGTGGTGTTGGTGTGGTGGTGTGGTGGTGTTGGTGTAATAGTGGTGGTGTTGGTGTGGTGGTGGTGGTGTGTTGATAGTAGTGGTGGTGGTGTTGGTGTGGTGGTGGTGGTGTGTTGATAGTAGTGGTGGTGGTGTAGTAGTGGTGCTGGGGGTGTGTTGATAGTAGTGGTGGTGGTGTAATGGTGGTGGTGTTGGGAAAATAAAAGGGTTTTGTGTAGATACACACACATACATACATACATGTATGTATGTATACATATATATATATATACACACACAGATATATACATACAATGATAGTGTTTATTGGTGCAGAAAAATGTAGATGTATATATATATATATATATATATATATATATATATATATATATATATATATATATATATATATGTATGTATGTATAGTGTTTGTGTTGTATATATATATAGGGTGGGTAGATGTATATATATGTATATGTGTATGTATAGTGTTTATGTTGTTTATATATATAGGGTGGATAAATGTATATATATGTATGTATGTATGTATAGTGTTTGTGGTATATATATATATATATATATATATATATATATATATAGTGTGTATATGTAGATGTGTAAAGCGTCATCTGCTGCGTATATATCGGAACCTGTGTATTATACATACATCACAGTACTTAGAACAGTCAAACCTTTAGCTGTGAGCACTCAATACTGGTGAGTAGGGTGTATATATAATATATATTTTCTAAGGAAAGTAGTGGTCACTATA
Organism: Eledone cirrhosa; assembly: GCA_964016885.1. Classification (NCBI taxonomy): domain Eukaryota; kingdom Metazoa; phylum Mollusca; class Cephalopoda; order Octopoda; family Eledonidae; genus Eledone; species Eledone cirrhosa. Next base: position 18,940,784 of record OZ024766.1, on the reverse strand, counting down.
TATATATGTGTATATGTATATATGTATATATATATATATATATATATATATGTATATATATATATATGTGTATATGTATATATGTATATATATATATATATATATATATATATATATATATATATATATATATATATGTGTATATGTATATATATGTATATGTGTATATGTATATATGTATGTATATGTATATAAATATATATGTATATGTGTATATAAATATATATGTATATATGTGTGTATATGTATATATGTGTATATGTATGTATATGTATATATATGTATATATGTGTATATATAAATATATATATATGTATATGTATATTTGTATATATATATATATATATGTATATTTGTATATATATATATATATATGTATATTTGTATATATATATATATGTATATTTGTATATATATATATATATATGTATATTTGTATATATATATATATATATGTATATTTGTATATATATATGTATATATGTATATATGTATTTATATATGTATATATGTATTTATATATATATATATATAATGTATATATATGTATGTATATATGTATTTATATATATATATATATATATTTATGTAGTTATATATGTATGTATATATGTATATATGTGTGTATATGACCCATGCTAGCGTGGAAGATGGATATTAAACGATGATGTGTGTGTGTGTATATGTGTGTGTATGTGTGTGTATATATATATGTGTATATATGTGTATGTGTGTATATGTGTGTATATATATATGTGCGTATATGTCTATGTATATATATGTGTATATGTCTGTATATATATGTGTGTGTATATATATATATATACATATATATATATATACACGTGCTTTTTTGCTGTGGCACCTCCACTACCACTTTACAGTGTGGGCTGGGTGCTTTTTTGCCGTGGCACCTCCACTACCACTTTACAGTGTGGGCTGGGTGCTTTTATGCCGTGGCCCCTCCACGTCCACTTTGCAGTGGAATGATAGGGACCCCACTCCCTATCATCTCATTTCTACAGCTGAGTAAACTGGAACAATGTGAAATAAAGTGTCTTGCTCAAGGAAACACTTTATTTCACATTGCTCCAGTTTACTCAACTGTAGAAATATATATATATATCATCATCATCATCATCATCAACGTTTAACGTCCGTGTTCCACGCTTGCATGGGTTTGGACGGGGGTTTTCCCACTTGAGGCAAGAGTGGTTGTCTTGCTCGCATAGGACTGTCTGGCGGGTTTTCTACAGTTGGATGCCCTTCCTAACACCAACCACGTTTACAGTGTGGGGCTGGGAGGTTTTTACCGTGTTGCCTACACGGCCACATTACAGCGTGGACTGTCTGGCGGGTTTTCTAAAGCTGGATGCCCTTCCTAACACCAACCACATTTACAGTGTGGGGCTGGGAGGTTTTTACCGTGTTGCCTACACGGCCACATTACAGCGTGGACTGTCTGGCGGGTTTTCTAAAGCTGGATGCCCTTTCTAACGCCAACCACATTTACAGTGTGGGGCTGGGAGGTTTTTACCGTGTTGCCTACACAGCCACATTACAGCGTGGACTGTCTGGCGGGTTTTCTAAAGCTGGATGCCCTTCCTAACACCATATATATATATATATATATATATAATGTAAGAGGTGAGTTTTATTGTAGCAACAATAAAGCAATGCAAATATCAGATAAGTAGCACTCCACAGTTTATAGGACTCGAGTATAAATAATATAAAAATATCAAAAGATGGTTAAAAGAGTTCCATGTATTTTATAAAATACTTGGAACTCTTTTAACTATCTTTTGATCTTATATATATATATTTTATACCTAATTGTGTATGGTTGACTGCATATTTAATTAATTTCCACGGGCTGTTGAAATGTTGGGTAAATATTCTATAGCTGTTGGCCGTGAAGAAGCTGCTATAATTTATTTATTTACTGTTTCTTCATAGGTGCCTTTTAATCTTATAGCCTGGTCTAATTGATTTTTTTTGTCTGGTTAATTATGCTAATTGGGAGAAGAAATGATGTATATATATTATCAAATGATTCTATGGACATGTTTTACTTTATAGTATATATATATATATATATATATATATATATGTAGATAAATCTACCAAAATATACGGTAGTGTCCAATCCGTATGAAGAACTCAATGTAATCCAAATTTCTTGAAAAGTGATGTATTCAACATTTTTTTCGATGAAAAATAATGAATAAAAACAAAGAACAAGTTCCTTATATTAAAAAATTCATCATTTTACGATCGTTTCTAAGATATATATGTGTGTGTTGGTATGTATATCATATAGATCTATGTAAAAATTTTACAAACTATCAGAGGGAATATACATACCTACACATATATATGCTGTCTTCAGAAATAATGATATTTGTTTATTGAAAAAAACCAACTATATATATATATATATATCATCATCATCGTTTAACGTCCTACTTCCACGCTTGCATGGGTTTGGACGAGAGTTTTCCCACTTGAGGCAAGAGTGGTTGTCCTGCTCGCATAGGACTGTCTGGTGGGTTTTCTACGGCTGGATGCCCTTCCTAACACCAACCACATTTACAGTGTGGACTGGGAAGTTTTTACCGTGTTACCTACATGGCCACATTACAGCGTGGACTGTGTTTTTTTTTTTTGTCGTGACACCTACATGACCTCATTTATTTAGGACTGGATCTTGTGGTACCAACATAACTTTACATTGGAAGGGGTGGGGGTAGTGGGACGGGGTGTATTTTTGTTAGGTTCGTTTAAAAATATTTTTTAAAATCGTGTTCACTTAAAAATAATTTTTACAGCTTTCTCTCTCTCTCCTCCTCTCTTTCTCTCTCCTCCTCTCTTTCTCTCTCCTCCTCTCTTTCTCTCTCCTCCTCTCTTTCTCTCTCCTCCTCTCTCTCTCTCGCCTCCTTTCTCTCTCTCTCGCTTGCCTCCTTTCTCTCTCTCTCTCTCTCTCGCCTCCTCTCTCTCCCTCTCTCTCTCCCTCTCTCTCTCCCTCTCCTCTCTCTCTCTCTCTCTCCTCCTCTCTCTCCCTCTCACTATGGCCCTCTTTCAATCTACTCTCTCACAACCACTATCTTTCTCCATCTGTCTGTCTCTCTGTTTACGTGAAACTTGTTTTATTCCATTTGTATTTCCATTTCCGGGTCAACTCCCTTTCAAAGTATTTCCCTATTATGCCCCCTTTTGGCTGTATTACATTACAGACAATCAAGCAAGCAATCACAGAGTTTTAGTAATACATAGATAGATAAATTTCCGGTTGGTTGGTTCAATAACCAAATGGCTGTTTATATATTGTCAAAGCTTTCGTAAAACATTGTGACCTCCTCAGTGACTACGTTTTTATTTTGTTCTGCCCTACACTATCTTCTTCATCATCATCATCATTTTACGTCCGCTTTTCCCTGCTTGCAAGAGTGGGAACGGGTCCTATTCAGCACAGCATCTCTCCATTTGTCACGGTCCTTCGTCATCTCCTCCGTGAGCTTCAGCGATTTGAGGTCTGTTCTCACCACCTCCGTCTATATTTTTGTGGGTTGCTCTATATCTATATATATAAACTTAGCAGTTCTTCTATCACTGACGGTGACTATTCAGCACAGCATCTCTCCACTTGTCACGGTCCTTCGTCATCTCCTCCGTGAGCTTCAGCGATTTGAGGTCTGCTCTCACCACCTCCGTCTATATTTTTGTGGGTTGCTCTATATCTATATATATAAACTTAGCGGTTCTTCTATCACTGACGGTGACTATCACTAAAGACGGGTCCTATTCAGCACAGCATCTCTCCACTTGTCACGGTCCTTCGTCATCTCCACCGTGAGCTTCAGCGATCTGAGGTCAGCTCTCACCACCTCTGCCCATGTTTTTCATGGTCTACCTCTACTGTGTCTTCCTTCCACTGGGATAGACTCCCTGCAGCACAGCATCTCTCCACTTGTCACGGTCCTTCGTCATCTCCTTCGTGAGCTTCAGCGATCTGAGGTCTGTTCTCACCACCTCTGCCCATGTTTTTCGTGGTCTACCTCTACTCTGTCTTCCTTCAACTAGATTTTCTTGACACTTCTTCACCCAGTGGTCATCCATCCTCCATGTACATCACATGTCCATCTTGTTTTTGTATATATGTATATATATATATGTATATATATATAGTAGAATAATCGAGTATCGAAAAATCGGCGCACGAGTTCACGATAAACAAAATTCGACATGAGTGGCAGAGGGCTCAATAATTCAGATAAATCAGAGCTATAACTATCGTTAAAATACCAACACATATAGATCATGTCTAAAATCAACCATACGACCGAAAAATTACGATCTGGAAGATTCAGGACACTCAGATAAAATATCAATAAATCAATAAATCATATGAATATATATGTATATATTAATATTGTTATACTTTGGGAGGGTCATGTTGCCAATAAGAAACACACGCACCAGTTGCTTTCACTTCAATTTATTATAAATTATATATATATATATAGTTTACTATATATATATATATATTGTTATACTTTGGGAGGGTCATGTTGCCAATAAGAAACACACGCACCAGTTGCTTTCACTTCAATTTATTATAAATTATATATATATATATATAGTTTACTATATATATATATATATATATATTGTTATACTTTGGGAGGGTCATGTTGCCAATAAGAAACACACGCACCAGTTGCTTTCACTTCAATTTATTATAAATTATATATATATATATAGTTTACTATATATATATATATATATATATTGTTATACTTTGGGAGGGTCATGTTGCCAATAAGAAACACACGCACCAGTTGCTTTCACTTCAATTTATTATAAATTATATATATATATATAGTTTACTATATATATATATATATATATATTGTTATACTTTGGGAGGGTCATGTTGCCAATAAGAAACACACGCACCAGTTGCTTTCACTTCAATTTATTATATATTTATAAATTTATAAAATTACAAATCTGCAAATTTATAAATTTCTGGTTGGTTGGTTGGTTCCACAACCAGATAGTTGTTTATATATAGTCATAGTCCTTTCGTCACACACTCTGTGACCTCTTCAGTGACTGGGGATTCCTTTCTTTGTTTCTGTGCCTTTCCTTTCTACTGTCCTATGCCATTTGTATATATATATATATATATATAATTTTTTAATATAAATTTATATATTTTTTTCTTATATTTATTTGCGTGTGTGAATATGTAGAGGAGTGCATTCATGTATGTGTATGTTGTATGTTTGTGTGAATGTATGTATATGTATATATATGTGTGTGTGTATGGCTGTTTGTGTATGTGTACGCTTGTATACACACATGTGTGAGTGTGTGTATATGTGTATATATATGTGTGTGTGTGTGTGTGTGTGTGAATGTATATGTGTGTATATATGTGTATGTGTGTGTAGGTGTACGTTTTTTTTATATATATATATGTGTATATGTATATATGTATGCGTACATTTATACATATGTATATATGTATGTGCGTGTAAGTATGCTTTTGTGTTTTTTTGTGTGTGTGTTTGCATGTGTAGTTTTATTTTATTTTTCCTTTCCTTCTCCCTTCTCCAGCCTCACTTTCATATAGATTGCATTTTTGTTTTTTAAAATCCATATTCAATAAACAGACCAGGATTTTTTCATTCTGAGGATTGAAAGCAAATCCTTTTGCTTTTAAGAAACCACTGGTAAATGGAATAATTGCCTTATGTTGTTTATTACATAATTGTTTCTACTTTAGGCACAAGGCCAGCAATTATCCAGTGCATTACTGGTACTTTATTTTATCGACCCCGTAAGGATGAAAGGCAAAGTCAACCTCGGCGGGATTTGAACTCAGATCGTAAAGGGACGTAACTATGCTGGAAAGCATGGCGTCCGACCCTCTACCGATACTGCCAATCCACTGCCCTTGTTGTTTATTACATTTCATTTTCATTTTCATTTCATTTTACGTCCACTTTTCCCTGCTTGCAAGGGTGGGACGGGAACTGATGCTGGCTTGATTTCTACAGCTGGATGCCCTTCCTAACACCAACCTCATTTACAGTGAGTGATGGGTGCTTTTTTGCCGTGGCGCCTCCACGACCACTTCACAGTGAGTGCTGGGTGCTTTTTTGCCGTGGCACCTCCACGACCACTTTACAGTGAGTGCTGGGTGCTTTTTTGCCGTGGCACCTCCACGACCACTTTACAGTGAGTGCTGGGTGCTTTTTTGCCGTGGCACCTCCACGACCACTTTACAATGAGTGCTGGGTGCTTTTTTTGCCCTGGCACCTCCACGACCACTTTACAGTGGAATGATAGGGACCGCAGTCCCTATCATCTCATTTCTACAGCTGAGTAAACTGGAGCAATGTGAAATAAAGTGTCTTGCTCAAGGAAACAACACATCACCCGGTCTGAGAATTGAACTCACAACCTTTCGATTGCAAGGCCAATGCTCTAACCACTAAGCCATGTGCCTCCATGTATATATAATAATAATTAAGCTCTGTTGCCTACATAGAGCACTCTTTTTTCCTGGACTTTTCCGATGGAATTACTTCATTTACACATATATATATATATATTTTTTCTTTTTCTCTTGTGTTTTCCAGTGTACAAATCTGCAAATTTATAAATTTCTGGTTGGTTGGTTGGTTCCACAACCAGATAGTTGTTTATATATAGTCATAGTCCTTTCGTCACACACTCTGTGACCTCTTCAGTGACTGGGGATTCCTTTCTTTGTTTCTGTGCCTTTCCTTTCTTCTGTCCTACGTCATTTGTATATATATATATATATATATATATATTTTTTCTTTTTCTCTTGTGTTTTCCAGTGTTCCAAGTAGCCGATTGGATGAGGACATTCCACGCAAGAAACCGAATCCAAACACGACCACCACCACCACTGCTAACAACACTACACCGCCGCCGTCGACAACAACAACAACAGTACCACCCCTGCCGCCAGGACTGGGTGGTGGTGGTGGTGGAGGCAGCGGCAAAATTAGCCTGAACAGCGTAGCTTCTGTCACCACCACCACCACCACCATTGCCACCATCACCACCACCACCAACACCACCACCAACAACAACAACAACACCAACACCACCACCAACAACAACACCAACACCACCACCAATTCCATCATCGGCAATACGAAAATCTCGAGCGGGCCAAACAGCGCTGGCCACACCACCACCACCACCACCACCACCAGCACAACCAGCAACAGTTGCAGCAACACCGCGCCTCTTGGTTCGGTGGTGGGGGTCGTGTCCTCTTCGTCTTCGAATGGCAGTTTAGGAGGAGGCGGCGGAGGAGGCGGCGGAGGAGGTGGCCGTCCGAAACTCACCAGCCAGAACTCGTTGACTGGCGGTGGAGGCGGACTGGGCGGCGCGGCCGGACTGATGTCGGTGACGGGCGGAGCGTGCAGCCAGGCGCAGCGACAGCAGGTGCAGAGGCAGCGATCGTTCAAGCGCACGGACGATGAGCTGATCAAGAGGTCGCGGGTGCACTCCAGCTCGTACGAGCTGTCGCAAGACCTGCAGGAGAAGCAGCTGGAGATGCTGGAGAGGAAGTACGGCGGCACGATAAGGGCGCGGAGGGCGGCGCGGGTCATCCAGCGGGCGTTTCGCAAGCACTGCATGAACAAGAACTTCGAGAAGCTGCGCAACTCCGTCGGCGAGCGCCGGCTCTCGAAGCGGCTGTCGGAGCTGGGCCGCAGCAACACGGTGTGGACGGACAGGATCAGCTGCGACATGATGACGCAACACCACCACCAGCATCAGCAGCAGCAGTCCGGCGGCGCGGCGGCGACGTCGATGGCGACGGTGGCCGCGATGGCGATGGCCGGCGCCCTGACTGGTGGCGGTGGCGGCGGTGGGTGCGGGATCGTGGCCGGCGGCGTCGGGACCGGAGCGGCGTTGTCGTCGTTGGCGGCGGCGACGTCCGCCGTCGCGGGAGGGAAGGTGTCGCTCGTCGCAGCTGGCTGCGAGGGGGTGGCGCCGTCCCTGGCGCTGGGAGGCGGAGGCACGGTGGTGTCGGCGAAGCAGCAGAAGCTGTTGCTGCTGGAGCAGGAGAAGTCGGAGAGCGTGAGGAAGCGGATCGCGGAGATCGAGGCCCGGAAGAACCTGGACAACCGGTTGCACCACCAGCAGACGCTGGACGCGACGACGTCGTCGGCGTTGTCGTCGGCGGCGTCGCTGAAGGCTGAGGAGCGTCTGTGGCGCACGGCGCAGCAGCATCAGCAGCAGCAGCAGATGCTGAGGAAGGAGAAGAGGAGGCTGGAGAGGGCGGCGGAAATTGACCTGAGTGAGAACGTGATGGAGGAAGAGGAAGAAGAGGAGGAGGAGGAAGAAGAAGAAGAGGAGGAGGAGGAGGCGGGCGGCGAGGCGGAGTACGAGAGGCGGGGGCCGTCGGCGAAGGGCCTCGGTGATAACAGCAGCGGCGGCGGTGGAGAGAAGAGCGGCACGGCGGAGAAGGGAGGTAACTACAGCGGCAAAGCGCAGCTGCAGCAGACGGGCGTCGGCGGGAGCAGCGGCTCCCCGGCCGCCGCCACTTGCTGCGGTGTGACGGGCAGCAGTAACAGCCGTCGACAGAACGCCGCCCCTGCCGCGGCAGTGTGCCAGGGGGGATCCGTGTCGTCGTCGTCGTCGTCGTCGGTGACGATCGTCGGCGGCGGCGGAGCGGGGGCCGTGACGACAACAACAACAACGGCGACCCCTGGCGGCGGCGGCGGCGGCGTCGCTGCGACACAGGAGCCGAACAACAACCGCAACTCCTACCCGGAGCTGAACGACAGTAGCGCCAGCGACTCCCCCCAGGCGACCCCCGTGGAGAGCGCCGTCGACCTGCACAGCCTCGACTTCGAGAATCTCCTCGAGAGCAAAGAGACTGACATCCTTAGCGACAGTTTCCACAGCGACAGCGTGCACAGCGACGGCAGCATCCAGGACAGCGCCGGCGGCGGCGGGGTCGTTGCGACTGGGTCGTTGGCGGCGGCGGGGCACCACCACCACCACCACCATCAGAGGCCGCCGGGCGGCTCGTCGTCGGCGGCCGGCCTCTCGCCCCTCTCCTCCATGGAGTTGGACCCTCCCGCCGTTTCCACGACGACGACGGCAACGGTGACGGCGACGGCGTCGTCGTCACCGCGGCAGCAGCAGCAGCAGCCGTCGTCGTCTGAGGTTCAAATCAAGGTGGACCTGGCGTCCCCGGAGGACACGGGCCTCGGGGACCGGAGGGGCTCGTTGCTGGGCAACGCGGCGGCGGAGGAGCCGACGATAAAGTTCTACACGAACACGAAAGGGAAATCACGGGGAGGCGGCGGCGGCGTGACGACGGGGAGCGTGCCGCCGCCGCCCCCGCCGCAGCTCGCCGCCGGCGGCGCCGCCACGAACGCGGCGGCCGGCGGGAGTGGCAAGCAGCAGCAGCAACACCACCAACACCACCACCACCACCACTCGCACCACCACCACCGGTGTGGCAGTGGTGGTGGCGGCGGTGGAGGAGGGGGCGGCGGCGGCGGCGCCCCCGAGGCGTCTCCGATCTGGAAGCGGAAGAGCGGCGTTGGCGGTGGCGTTGTTGGTGGGATCGGCGGCGCGTCGTCGGGCGCGCCGTCCGCGCCGACGGTGGCGGCGGTGGCGGCCGCGGCCGCCGCGGGGGGCGTCGGCGTGATGGGCGGCTGCGCGGCGGCGATGATGAACAAGGGCGGCGGCGGCGGCGTCGTGGCGGTCGCTCCCGGCGGCGTGGCGCCCGTCGGGGGAGTTGTGGGGGGGCTGGGCAGCGCGGTGGTCGGCGGCGGCGGCGGCGGCGCCGGGGAGGTGAAGCGGATGAGCAACATCTCGGAGACGAGCGAGCCGGAGAGCGTCGACGGCCAGTGCTCGAGCAGCCCGAGCTCGGACAACGTGAGTTCGGAGAACGTGAGCATCGGCGGGAGTAGCGAGAACAGCATCAGCTACCAGCGGAAGATCCGGATCAGCGTCACCCCGGACCAGCACGTGACGTCGAGGATCGGGGACAAGGAGCGCAAGAGGCTGTACAGAATTGGACTGAACCTGTTCAACAAGTAAGTGGGCGTTCCATTGTTAACCTTGATCAGTTGTGTCTGTCTGTCTAAACTAGAGGTTCTCAAATCTTTCGGGGGGCCCCACGTACATCCCCCAATCCCTCCAGCCCCTCACAGCCTTGTAATACCCTCAGCGCCCTCCAAATCTCAAATCTTTCGGGGCCCCACGTACATCCCCCAATCCCTCCAGCCCCTCACAGCCTTGTAATACCCTCAGCGCCCTCCAAATCTCAAATCTTTCGGGGCCCCACGTACATCCCCCAATCCCTCCAGCCCCTCACAGCCTTGTAATACCCTCAGCGCCCTCCAAATCTCAAATCTTTCGGGGCCCCACGTACATCCCCCAATCCCTCCAGCCCCTCACAGCCTTGTAATACCCTCAGCGCCCTCCAAATCTCAAATCTTTCGGGGCCCCACGTACATCCCCCAATCCCTCCAGCCCCTCACAGCCTTGTAATACCCTCAGCGCCCTCCAAATCTCAAATCTTTCGGGGCCCCACGTACATCCCCCAATCCCTCCAGCCCCTCACAGCCTCGTAATACCCTCAGCGCTCCCACTGCTGTTCCCAAATCTCAAATCTTTCGGGGCCCCACGTACACCCCCCAACCCCTCCAGCCCCTCACAGCCTTGTAATACCCTCAGCGCCCTCCAAATCTCAAATCTTTCGGGGCCCCACGTACATCCCCCAATCCCTCCAGCCCCTCACAGCCTCGTAATACCCTCAGCGCCCTCCAAATCTCAAATCTTTCGGGGCCCCACGTACATCCCCCAATCCCTCCAGCCCCTCACAGCCTTGTAATACCCTCAGCGCCCTCCAAATCTCAAATCTTTCGGGGCCCCACGTACATCCCCCAATCCCTCCAGCCCCTCACAGCCTCGTAATACCCTCAGCGCCCTCCAAATCTCAAATCTTTCGGGGCCCCACGTACATCCCCCAATCCCTCCAGCCCCTCACAGCCTTGTAATACCCTCAGCGCCCTCCAAATCTCAAATCTTTCGGGGCCCCACGTACATCCCCCAATCCCTCCAGCCCCTCACAGCCTTGTAATACCCTCAGCGCCCTCCAAATCTCAAATCTTTCGGGGCCCCACGTACATCCCCCAATCCCTCCAGCCCCTCACAGCCTTGTAATACCCTCAGCGCCCTCCAAATCTCAAATCTTTCGGGGCCCCACGTACATCCCCCAATCCCTCCAGCCGCTCACAGCCTCGTAATACCCTCAGCGCCCTCCAAATCTCAAATCTTTCGGGGCTCCACGTACATCCCCCAATCCCTCCAGCCCCTCACAGCCTCGTAATACCCTCAGCGCCCTCCAAATCTCAAATCTTTCGGGGCCCCACGTACACCCCCCAATCCCTCCTGCCCCTCACAGCCTCGTAATACCCTCAGCGCTCCCACCACTGTTTCCAGAGGTTCTCAAATCTTTCGGGGCCCCACGTACACCCCCCAACCCCTCCTGCCCCTCACAGCCTCGTAATACCCTCAGCGCCCTCCACCGCTGTTCCCAAATCTCAAATCTTTCGGGACCCCACGTACACCCTCCCAATCCCTCCTGCCCCTCACAGCCTCGTAATACCCTCAGCGCTCCCACCGCTGTTTCCAGAGGTTCTCAAATCTTTCCGGGCCCCACGTACACCCCCAATCCCTCCAGCCCCTCACAGCCTCGTAATACCCTCAGCACTCCCACCGCTGTTTCCAGAGTTTCTCAAATCTTTCGGGCTCACGTACACCCCCTTCTCTGCCAACCCCTCCAGCCCCTCACAGCCTCGTAATACCCTCAGCGCTCCCACAGCTGTTTCCAGAGTTTCTCAAATCTTTCGGGCTCACGTACACCCCCTTCTCGGCCAAGCCCTCCAGCCCCTCACAGCCTCGTAATACCCTCAGCGCTCCCACAGCTGTTTCCAGAGTTTCTCAAATCTTTCGGGCTCACGTACACCCCCTTCTCTGCCAAGCCCTCCAGCCCCTCACAGCCTCGTAATACCCTCAGCGCTCCCACAGCTGTTTCCAGAGGCCTTGTGCCTATAGTAGAAACATTTATTATAGTATATTGGGTCGTGAAGTACGAAATTTGTAGAAATTTGTTTTGTTTTCTACAAATGTCTTACTTGACGACCCAATGAATTTATAAAAGGCCAGCAATTATCCCAGTGTATTACTGGTACTTTATTTTATCGACCCCATAAGGATGAAAGGCAAAGTTAACCTCGGCGGGATTTGAACTCAGATCATAAAGGGCCGTAGCTCTTTGCTGCAAAGCATGGCGTCCGACTCTTTGAATAAATAATTGTTTCTATTTTGGGTACAAGGCCAGCAATTACCCTCAGTGTATTACTGGTACTTTATTTTATCAACCCTGTAATAATTGTTTCTACCTTGGGCACAAGGCCAGCAATTACCCCAGTGTATTACTGGTATTTTATTTCATCGACCCCTCGTAAGGATGAAAGGCAAGGGACGTAACTCTATGCGTCAAAGCATGGCGTCTGACCCTCAACCGATACTGCCTATCCAAATAATAAATTAACAACATCCCACCACCACCACCCACTTAGGCCCTTTGGACCTTCTCAACCGGGAGAGGTAGGGAGGCAGTAGCGCCCCCTATGAGAACCTCTGGTCTAAATAAATGTAAAATAATTTTGTTAACATTTCTATATTCTCTTCTTCTTTTTCTTGTTTTTCGATTTTCTTTATCTCTTCTTTTTCTTTTTCCTCTTTTTCTTCTTTTTCTTCTTTTTCGATTTTCTTTATCTTTTCTTTCTTTTTCTTCTTTTTCCTCTTTTTCCTTTTTCTTGTTTTTCCTTTCTTTTTCTTGTTTTTCGATTTTCTTTATCTTTTCTTTTTCTTTTTCTTCTTTTTCCTCTTTTTCTTCTTTTTCGATTTTCTTTATCTTTTCTTTCTTTTTCTTCTTTTTCCTCTTTTTCCTTTTTCTTGTTTTTCCTTTCTTTTTCTTGTTTTTCGATTTTCTTTATCTTTTCTTTTTCTTTTTCTTCTTTTTCCTCTTTTTCTTCTTTTTCGATTTTCTTTATCTTTTCTTTCTTTTTCTTCTTTTTCCTCTTTTTCCTTTTTCTTGTTTTTCCTTTCTTTTTCTTGTTTTTCGATTTTCTTTATCTTTTCTTTTTCTTTTTCTTCTTTTTCCTCTCTTTTTCTTCTTTTTCCTCTTTTTCCTTTCTTTTTCTTCTTTTCTTCTTGTTGTGTCTCGTCAGTAACTGAGTTACGACTGATGTGGTAGTGACATCTCTTGTGTTCTAAATATTCAACTCTGCCGTCTTGACTTTTGTCCATTCCTTAGTCACCTTTGTACACTTTTGCCACGCATTTTTGTGACTACTGTCTGTCTGCTGTATATCTACTGTTTGTCTGCTGTATATCTACTGTTTGTCTGCTGTATATCTGCTGTTTGTCTGCTGTAGTTCTACTATCTGTCTGCTGTAGTTCTACTATCTGTCTGCTGTATCTCTACTGTCTACTGTCTGTCTGCTGTAGTTCTACTGTCTGTCTGCTGTATATCTACCGTTTGTCTGCTGTAGTTCTACTGTATATCTGCTGTAGTTCTACTGTCTGTCTGCTGTATATCTACTGTTTGTCTGCTGTAGTTCTACTATATATCTGCTGTATATCTACTGTCTGTCTGCTGTATATCTACTGTTTGTCTGCTGTAGTTCTACTATATATCTGCTGTATATCTACTGTCTGTCTGCTGTATATCTACTGTTTGTCTGCTGTAGTTCTTCTATATATCTGCTGTATATCTACTGCCTGTCTGCTGTATATCTACTGCAATTCTACTGTATGTCTACGGTAGTTCTACTGTCTGTTTATCTTCTATCTTCTCTCTTCTATCCCCTTTATCACTAGGCCTTGCTTATCAAGGTGTTGGTGATGGTAGTGGTGGTGGTGGTGGTGATGTTGATAGTGGTGGTTGTGTTGGTGATGGGGGGGGGGGGGGTTGTGACGGTCGTGGTGATATTGGTAGTGGTGGTTGTGTTGGTGGTGTGGGTGGGGGTGAATAATGGTTGTGTTGGTAGTAGTGGTGGTGATGGTGGTGATGGTGGTGATAGTAGTGGCGGTTATTGTGGTGTTGATAGTGATAGTAGTGGTGGTGTTGATGGTGGTGGTGGTGTTGATAGTAGTAGTAGTAGTGGTGGGGGTCTTGGTAGTGGTGGTGGTGGTGTTGATAGTGATAGTGGTAGTAGTGGTGGTGGTGTTGATAGTGGTGTTGGTAGTAGTAGTAGTAGTGGTGGTGGTGTTGATAGTGATAGTAGTGGTGGTGGTGGTGGTGTTGATAGTGGTGGAGGTGGTGTTGATAGTGATAGTAGTGGTGGTGGTGGTGGTGTTGATAGTGATAGTGGTAGTGGTGGTGGTGGTGTTGATAGTGATAGTAGTGGTGGTGGTGGTGGTGGTGTTGATAGTGGTGGAGGTGGTGTTGATAGTGATAGTAGTAGTGGTGGTGGTGGTGTTGATAGTGATAGTGGTAGTGGTGGTGGTGGTGTTGATAGTGATAGTAGTGGTGGTGGTGGTGGTGTTGATAGTGGTGGAGGTGGTGTTGATAGTGATAGTAGTAGTGGTGGTGGTGGTGTTGGTAGTGGTGGTGGTGGTGGTGGTGTTGATAGTGATAGTAGTGGTGGTGGTGGTGGTGGTGGTGATAGTGGTGGTGGTGGTGTTGATAGTGATAGTAGTAGTGGTGGTGGTTGTGGTGGTGTTGATAGTGGTGGAGGTGGTGGTGGTGTTGATAGTGATAGTGGTAGTAGTAGTGGTGGTGGTGGTGTTGATAGTGATAGTGGTAGTAGTAGTAGTGGTGGTGGTGGTGGTGTTGATAGTGATAGTAGTAGTGGTGGTGGTGTTGATAGTAGTAGTAGTAGTAGTAGTGGTGGTGGTGGTGTTGATAGTGATAGTGGTAGTAGTAGTGGTTGTGGTGGCGTTGATAGTGGTGGTGGTGGTGGTGGTGTTGATAGTGGTGGTGGTGGTAGTAGTAGTGGTGGTGGTGGTGGTGTTGATAGTGATAGTAGTGGTGGTGGTGGTGGTGTTGATAGTAGTAGTGGTTGTGGTGGTGTTGATAGTGGTGGTGGTAGTAGTAGTGGTTGTGGTGGTGGTGGTGTTGATAGTGGTAGTAGTAGTGGTGGTGGTGGTGTTGATAGTGATAGTGGTAGTAGTAGTGGTTGTGGTGGTGGTGGTGTTGATAGTGATAGTAGTAGTGGTTGTGGTGGTGGTGGTGTTGATAGTGATAGTAGTAGTGGTGGTGGTGGTGTTGATAGTAGTAGTGGTTGTGGTGGTGTTGATAGTGGTGGTGGTAGTAGTAGTGGTTGTGGTGGTGGTGGTGTTGATAGTGGTAGTAGTAGTGGTGGTGGTGGTGTTGATAGTGATAGTGGTAGTAGTAGTGGTTGTGGTGGTGGTGGTGTTGATAGTGATAGTAGTAGTGGTTGTGGTGGTGGTGGTGTTGATAGTGATAGTAGTAGTGGTGGTGGTGGTGTTGATAGTAGTAGTGGTTGTGGTGGTGTTGATAGTGGTGGTGGTAGTAGTAGTGGTTGTGGTGGTGGTGGTGTTGATAGTGGTAGTAGTAGTGGTGGTGGTGGTGTTGATAGTGATAGTGGTAGTAGTAGTGGTTGTGGTGGTGGTGGTGTTGATAGTGATAGTAGTAGTGGTTGTGGTGGTGGTGGT
This sequence comes from Eledone cirrhosa, assembly GCA_964016885.1. Lineage (NCBI taxonomy): Eukaryota > Metazoa > Mollusca > Cephalopoda > Octopoda > Eledonidae > Eledone > Eledone cirrhosa. The sequence goes on along the minus strand of OZ024766.1, from coordinate 18,925,013 downwards.
GTTGATAGTGATAGTAGTAGTGGTGGTGGTGGTGTTGATAGTAGTAGTGGTTGTGGTGGTGTTGATAGTGGTGGTGGTAGTAGTAGTGGTTGTGGTGGTGGTGGTGTTGATAGTGGTAGTAGTAGTGGTGGTGGTGGTGTTGATAGTGATAGTGGTAGTAGTAGTGGTTGTGGTGGTGGTGTTGATAGTGATAGTGGTAGTAGTAGTGGTTGTGGTGGTGGTGGTGTTGATAGTGATAGTAGTGGTGGTGGTGGTGGTGTTGATAGTAGTAGTGGTTGTGGTGGTGTTGATAGTGGTGGTGGTAGTAGTAGTGGTTGTGGTGGTGGTGGTGTTGATAGTGATAGTGGTAGTAGTAGTGGTTGTGGTGGTGGTGGTGTTGATAGTGATAGTAGTAGTGGTGGTGGTGGTGTTGATAGTAGTAGTGGTTGTGGTGGTGTTGATAGTGGTGGTGGTGGTGTTGATAGTGATAGTAGTAGTGGTGGTGGTGGTGGTGGTGTTGATAATGGCGGCGGCGGTGGTGTTCCCCCTAGATTAGCAACTACAAAGGAATGCCAGAGGCACTGAGTCAGTTTAGAGATAGGGAGGAGGGGGCTGTGTGGTGTAGTGGCGGGGATGTAGGCAACAGGGGTGGTGTAATGGTGGAGGTGTTTGTGTGCAACAGTGTTTGTGAGTAGGGGGTGTAATGGATGTAATGGTGGTGGTGGTGGTGGTTGTGATGGGAGCGGAGGGTGGTGGTGTGTGGTGGTAGTAGTAGTAGTAGTAGTAGTAGTAGTGGTGTAACACCTCCTACTCACCCCACCCCACAAACACTTGTCTTTGATGTATTTTACACACATAGTGGGGGGGGGGGTTATAGGTGGTGGTGGTGTTGGTGGTATTGGTGGTTGGTGTTGTAGTAGTGGTGGTGTTGGTGATGTTGGTGTTGTAGTAGTGGTGTTGGTGTTGTGGTGGTGGTGTTGGTGTTGTAGTAGTGGTGATGTTGGTGTTGTAGTGGTGGTGGTGGTGGTGGTATTGGTGTTGTGTTGGTGTAGTAGTAGTGGTGGTGGTGATGGTGGTAGTGGTGGTCGTGATCATGGTGGTGGTGTGGTGGTGGTGGTGTTGGTAGTGTTGTAGTGGTGGTGTTGGGGTGGGGATTGTGGTGGTTGTGTGTTGGTGTTGGTGGTGGTAGTACTGGTGGTGATGGTGGTGGTATTGGTGGTAGTGATGGTTGTAGTGGTATTGGTGGTTGGTAGTGGTGTTGGTCCAGGATGGAGAGGTGTCTAGAGAAGGTGGGGGGGGGGGTATTAAATGGACTGAGTCACCTTTCACATGAGGTGGGGGAGGGTGTAGAGGTTATTTGGTTATCTGACAGGTGTGAGGGTGGAGGTAGGTTGCAGTCCACTGTAGCAGATCTAAAGAACACTTGTTTGACATGCTAGAAATAACAGACATGTAAACATCCCTCACAAATCACTGCACGCACGCGCACACACACCACCAACAACACCAGTGCAGTCTTCTCTCTGCCCAGGTCTTCCTCTACTGCAGCTTCCTTCCACTGGGAACTCCTGACACTTCTTCACCCAACAATCACCATCCATACACACCACATGTCTATACCAGTGCAGTCTCCTCTCCTACAAACTACATCTGATTCCTCTTATACCCAGGTCTTCCTCTACTGCAGCTTCCTTCCACTGGGAACTCCTGACACTTCTTCACCCAACAACCACCATCCATACACACCACATGTCTATACCAGTGCAGTCTCCTCTCCTACAAACTACATCTGATTCCTCTTATACCCAGGTCTTCCTCTACTGCAGCTTCCTTCCACTGGGAACTCCTGACACTTCTTCACCCAACAATCACCATCCATACACACCACATGTCTATACCAGTGCAGTCTCCTCTCCTACAAACTACATCTGATTCCTCTTATACCCAGGTCTTCCTCTACTGCAGCTTCCTTCCACTGGGAACTCCTGACACTTCTTCACCCAACAACCACCATCCATACACACCACATGTCTATACCAGTGCAGTCTCCTCTCCTACAAACTACATCTGATTCCTCTTATACCCAGGTCTTCCTCTACTGCAGCTTCCTTCCACTGGGAACTCCTGACACTTCTTCACCCAACAACCACCATCCATACACACCACATGTCTATACCAGTGCAGTCTCCTCTCCTACACACTACATCTGATTCCTCTTATACCCAGGTCTTCCTCTACTGCAGCTTCCTTCCACTGGGAACTCCTGACACTTCTTCACCCAACAGTCACCATCCATACACACCACATGTCTATACCAGTGCAGTCTCCTCTTATACCCAGGTCTTCCTCTACTGCAGCTTCCTTCCACTGGGAACTCCTGACACTTCTTCACCCAACAATCACCATCCATACACACCACATGTCTATACCAGTGCAGTCTCCTCTCCTACACACTACATCTGATTCCTCTTATACCCAGGTCTTCCTCTACTGCAGCTTCCTTCCACTGGGAACTCCTGACACTTCTTCACCCAACAATCACCATCCATACACACCACATGTCTATATCAGTGCAGTCTCCTCTCTGCCCAGGTCTTCCTCTACATCAGCTTCCTTCCACTGGGAACTCCTGACACTTATTCACCCAACAATCACCATCCATACACACCACATATCCATACCAGCTGTCTCCTGTATGTATGTATGTATGTATGTATGTATATCATCATCATCATCATTATTTTACGTCTGCTTTTCCCTGCTTGCAAGGGTGGGACGGGAACTGATTCTGGCTTGATTTCTACAGCTGGATGCCCTTCCTAACACCAACCTCATTTACAGTGAGTGCTGGGTGCTTTTTTGCCGTGGCACCTCCACGACCACTTTACAGTGAGTGCTGGGTGCTTTTTTGCCGTGGCACCTCCACGACCACTTTACAGTGAGTGCTGGGTGCTTTTTTGCCGTGGCACCTCCACGACCACTTTACAGTGAGTGCTGGGTGCTTTTTTGCCGTGGCACCTCCACGACCACTTTACAGTGTGTGCTGGGTGCTTTTTTGCCGTGGCACCTCCACGACCACTTTACAGTGTGTGCTGGGTGCTTTTTTGCCGTGGCACCTCCACGACCACTTTACAGTGAGTGCTGGGTGCTTTTTTTGCTGTGGCACCTCCACGATCACTTTACATTGAAGGGGGTGGTGTGGATGGGGTGGTGGTAGTGGGACGGGGGTGTATTTTGTTAGAGGTGACTACTGACTGTAGTAGGTTTTACTTTGTATTTAGGTAAGGCG
>OZ024766.1:18906745-18916745 GCA_964016885.1 Eledone cirrhosa | reverse complement strand
CACCACAACACCACACCACCACCACCATGTCAACCAACACCAGTTGGTTGACACTGCTCAACTGGTGCAGTGAGTGCAGCTGTTGCAGCAACAACAGCAGCAGCTGTTGTTGTTGTCGCTGCATATTTTCTGAGTTAGTCACCATGACACAGTGTGTGTGTGTGTGTGTGTGTGTGTATGCATGTGTGTGTGTGTTTGTATGTTTGTGTGTATGTGTTTATGTTTGTTTTTGTGTGTGTATGTGTTTGTATGTTTTTGTGTGTGTGTTTGCATGTGTGTATGTATGTTTGTTTGTGTGTGTTTGTATGTTTGTGTGTGTGTTTGCATGTGTGTTTGTGTGTGTGTTTGTATGTTTGTGTTTGCATGTGTGTTTGTGTGTTTGTGTGTGTGTGTGTTTGTTTGTATGTTTATGTTTGTATGTTTGTATGTTTATGTTTGTGTGTGTTTGTGTGTATGTGTTTGTATGTTTGTGTTTTTGTATGTGTGTGTGTGTTTGCATGTTTGTGTGTGTGTGTTTGCATGTTTGTATGTTTTTGTATGTGTGTGTGTGTTTGCATGTTTGTGTGTGTGTGTTTGCATGTTTGTATGTTTTTGTATGTTTGTGTGTGTTTGCATGTTTGTGTTTTTGTGTGTGTGTGTGCATGTATGTTTGTGTTTTTGTGTGTGTGTGTGTTTGCATGTGTGTTTGTATGTTTGTGTTTGTATGTTTGTTTGTATGTTTATGTTTGTGTGTGTGTTTGTATGTTTATGTTTGTATGTTTATGTTTGTGTGTGTTTGTATGTTTATGTTTGTGTGTTTGTATGTGTTTGTATGTTTGTGTGTGTGTTTTTATGTTTGTATGTTTATGTTTGTGTTTTTGTGTGTGTGTGTGTGTTTGCATGTTTGTTTTGTGTGTGTGTTTGTATGTTTGTGTGTGTGTGTTTGTATGTATATTCATTGATTAATCAGTTAAGCTTGTTTAACTTTTGGTCATATATATATATATATGTATATATATATATATATGTCCCAAGGAACTGATACCATCAACACTATAAACACAGAGCTGGCATATCTAAGAACTGACTAACTGCCTGATGAGGTCATAGCCATTCAATGGCTATCATCGAAATATATATAGCAGTAAATAAAGGATTATGAGTTCATGCAATTGACTTATGTTTCGTCACTATATATATATATATATACAATGATATTAAATAAATGGAAACTATATTTATGAAACCATATTTATTCTATTATATATATTTCAAGGGTACCAAAACTATCAACTCATCACATGTCCATACCATCTCAGTCTTCTCTCCCACACACCACAACTTATCCCTCTTATACAGTTTCTCTCTCAACACATCACATGTCCATACCACCTCAGTCTTCTCTCCCACACACCACAACTTATCCCTCTTATACAGTTTCTCTCTCAACACATCACATGTCCATACCACCTCAGTCTTCTCTCCCACACACCACAACTTATCCCTCTTATACACAGTTTCTCTCTCAACACATCACATGTTCATTCCATCTCAGTCTTCTCTCCCACACACTACAACTTATCCCTCTTATACACAGTTTCTCTCTCAACACATCACATGTCCATACCACCTCAGTCTTCTCTCCCACACACCACAACTTATCCCTCTTATACACAGTTTCTCTCAACACATCACATGTCCATACTATCTCAGTCTTCTCTCCCACACACCACAACTTATCCCTCTTATACAGTTTCTCTCTCAACACATCACATGTCCATACCACCTCAGTCTTCTCTCCCACACACCACAACTTATCCCTCTTATACACAGTTTCTCTCTCAACACATCACATGTCCATACCATCTCAGTCTTCTCTCCCACACACTACAACTTATCCCTCTTATACCCAGTTTCTCTCTCAACTCATCACATGTTCATTCCATCTCAGTCTTCTCTCCCACACACTACAACTTATCCCTCTTATACACAGTTTCTCTCTCAACACATCACATGTCCATACCATCTCAGTCTTCTCTCCCACACACCACGACTTATCCCTCTTATACACAGTTTCTCTCTCAACTCATCACATATCCATACCACCTCAGTCTCCTCTCCCACACACCACAACTTATCCCTCTTATACACAGTTTCTCTCTCAACACATCACATGTCCATACCATCTCAGTCTTCTCTCCCACACATCACAACTTATCCCTCTTATACCCAGTTTCTCTCTCAACTCATCACATGTCCATACCACCTCAGTCTTCTCTCCCACACACCACAACTTATCCCTCTTATACCCAGTTTCTCTCTCAACTCATCACATGTCCATACCATCTCAGTCTTCTCTCCCACACACCACAACTTATCCCTCTTATACCCAGTTTCTCTCTCAACTCATCACATATCCATACCATCTCAGTCTCCTCTCCCACACACCACAACTTATCCCTCTTATACCCAGTTTCTCTCTCAACACATCACATGTCCATACCATCTCAGTCTTCTCTCCCACACACCACAACTTATCCCTCTTATACACAGTTTCTCTCTCAACACATCACATGTCCATACCATCTCAGTCTTCTCTCCCACACATCACAACTTATCCCTCTTATACCCAGTTTCTCTCTCAACTCATCACATATCCATACCACCTCAGTCTTCTCTCCCACACACTACAACTTATCCCTCTTATACACAGTTTCTCTCTCAACACATCACATGTCCATACCATCTCAGTCTTCTCTCCCACACATCACAACTTATCCCTCTTATACCCAGTTTCTCTCTCAACTCATCACATGTCCATACCACCTCAGTCTTCTCTCCCACACACCACAACTTATCCCTCTTATACCCAGTTTCTCTCTCAACTCATCACATGTCCATACCATCTCAGTCTTCTCTCCCACACACCACAACTTATCCCTCTTATACCCAGTTTCTCTCTCAACTCATCACATATCCATACCATCTCAGTCTCCTCTCCCACACACCACAACTTATCCCTCTTATACCCAGTTTCTCTCTCAACACATCACATGTCCATACCATCTCAGTCTTCTCTCCCACACACCACAACTTATCCCTCTTATACACGGTTTTTCTCTCAACACATCACATGTCCATACCATCTCAGTCTTCTCTCCCACACATCACAACTTATCCCTCTTATACCCAGTTTCTCTCTCAACTCATCACATATCCATACCACCTCAGTCTTCTCTCCCACACACTACAACTTATCCCTCTTATACACAGTTTCTCCCTCAACACATCACATGTCCATACCATCTCAGTCTTCTCTCCCACACATCACAACTTATCCCTCTTATACACAGTTTCTCTCTCAACTCATCACATATCCATACCACCTCAGTCTTCTCTCCCACACACTACAACTTATCCCTCTTATACACAGTTTCTCCCTCAACACATCACATGTCCATACCATCTCAGTCTTCTCTCCCACACACCACAACTTATCCCTCTTATACCCAGTTTCTCTCTCAACACATCACATGTCCATACCACCTCAGTCTTCTCTCCCACACACCACAACTTATCCCTCTTATACCCAGTTTCTCTCTCAACTCATCACATGTCCATACCATCTCAGTCTTCTCTCCCACACACCACAACTTATCCCTCTTATACCCAGTTTCTCTCTCAACTCATCACATATCCATACCACCTCAGTCTTCTCTCCCACACATCACAACTTATCCCTCTTATACACAGTTTCTCCCTCAACACATCACATGTCCATACCATCTCAGTCTTCTCTCCGACACACCACAACTTATCCCTCTTATACCCAGTTTCTCTCTCAACACATCACATGTCCATACCACCTCAGTCTTCTCTCCCACACACCACAACTTATCCCTCTTATACCCAGTTTCTCTCTCAACTCATCACATGTCCATACCATCTCAGTCTTCTCTCCCACACACCACAACTTATCCCTCTTATACACAGTTTCTCTCTCAACACATCTTTGCTTGGTCGTTCACACACATTGACACTGCACATCCAACGGAGCATGCTTGCTTCATTTCTCTCCAGCCATCGCATATCCTCTGCAGTTGCTGCCCATGTCTCACTACCATGCAGCATCGCGCTCCTCACACAGGCATCATACAACCGGCCTTTCGTACGCAGGGATAAACCCTTCTTCGCAAGCAGAGGAAGCAGCTCCCTAAACTTCTTCCAACCCGTCCTTATTCTAGATACTATGGCCTCAGAACACCTCCCACCCTCACCCATGCTAATCTGATCTCCTAGGTACTGGAAGCTATCTACCACTTTCCCTAACTCTAACTCTAACCCTTCTTTGTTAACACACACACACACACACACACTGATACACACACAGACACACACACACAGACACACACACACACACACACACACACACACACATACTGATACACACACAGACACAGACACTGATACACACACACACACACACACACATACTGATACACACACACACACACACACATACTGATACACACAGACACACACACACACACACACACACATACTGATACACACACACACACACACATACTGATACACACACACACACACACATACTGATACACACACACACACACACACACTGATACACACACATATATACTGATACACACACACACACATACTGATACACACACAGACACAGACACACACACACACTGATACACACACACACACACACACACACACACACACTGATACACACACATACTGATGCACACACACACACACATATATACTGATACACAGACATACATACACACATACACACATACACTGATACACATACACACACACTGATACACAGACACACACTGTATGTCAAGCATGACTCAGAACATTGCTACAGTTCACCTGTTAAACACATGTAGTGTTGCACACACAGACACACACACACACACACACACACAGACATACACACATACTCATGGACACACACACACACACACAGACACATACATACACACATACACACACACACACATATACACACACACACACAGACACACACACACACACACAGACATACACACACACTCATGGACACACACACACACAGACACATACATACACACATACACACACACACACATATACACACACACACACAGACACATGCACACACACACACATACACACACACAGACATACACACAGGCACACATACACACAGACATACACACACACACATATGTAGACAGACACACAGACACAGCCACATACACATGCATACACACACACACACACACACACACACAAACATATAGACAGACACACATACACAGCCACAGCCACAAACACACGCACAGACACACACACATACATACACACACACACACACACACATATAGACACACAGCCACAAACGCACACACAGGCACAGCCACACACACACACACACACACAAACATATAGACAGACACACAGACACAGCCACAAACACACACACACACACAGACACACAAACACACAGATAGGCAAATGTTGCTCTAGTACTGCTGCAGTGTTGCAGCAGTAGTACTGTTACTATAGTATTGTAGTAGTAGTAGTAGCTACAACACTACTACTACTGACACTCACCAGATCTATCTATCTATCTATCTATCTATCTATCTATCTATCTATCTATCTATCTATCTCTTGCGTAATAGCCATGTTGAAAGAGGTTGTTTGGTGGACACAATTGAAAGGTCTGAGGTCAGGCAACTTCCTCTCTGGCCATAGTCTGGTCTACTTCTTCCGATATCACTTCGGAAGAAGGATAAGAATGGAGAGAGAGGTGCTTGGCCACCGGCAGTTTTATGAAAGGTGGGTGATAGTGGCGAGAATGGCTCGTGTAAGTGGGCCTTCTCTGTATACCATCCTGTAGGTAAAGAAGTAAAGGAGAGGGGAGCACCTTCTCCATGTGCTCCCCGGGCAAAGGATTGCACACTTTTTCGGGGGTGTGTGCAACCCCCATCACGTCCCCTCCCTTTTGAGGTTATTTTCGATTATTTTCATGTTACACCCTTTTTACTCGATTATATGTAAACTCCCCCTTTGTATTTGTCCCTTCTTTTTATGCCTTTATGGTAAATAAAGATATCTATCTATCTATCTATCTCTTCCAAAAGTCCCTGGCCTGGCAGTGCTACCGAGGAGCTCTACCAGTTCGAGACAAGCTCTACAGACATGGGCGCCCGGGCAGGGACCCTGCAAAAAAGATCTGTCCGAGGTGCGTGCGAGACGAAGAAACCGTCGCGCACGCATTCATACACTGCCCGGGCGTCACTGACCTGTGGGGCTATGTAGAACGACTATTGTCGCGGGTGGGACCAATCCAGTTGACCACCGAGTCCATTGTCATGATCAAACTTCCACCCTCCTTCAAAAACGAGGGAGAGGCGGTTTTCCTGTGTGATAGCTATGGCGAAAGAGGTTGAAAGGGCTGAGGTCAGACACCTTTCTCTCCGGCCAACAACTGATTCTTTTTTTCAAATACCACTTTGGAAGAAGAGTCAGGATGGAGAGAGAGGTGCTGTAGCCCAGCAAGTTCTATGAAAGGTGGGTGAAAGTGGCGAGAATGGCCCCAGTGGTTGGGCCTTCTCTCTATATCAGCCTGTAGGTTGAGAAAAAAAAAGGAAGAGAGGAAAGGGGTACAAATTCTTCGTACTCCTGGAGATGAGGGTTGCACATTTTTTTTTCGGTGGGTATGTGTTACCCATGTGTAATGTCTCCCCCTAAACGTGGTTGGTGTTAGGAAGAGCATCCAGCCGTAGAAAACCCGCCAGACAGTCCTATGCGAGCAAGACAACCAATTTTGCCTCAAGTGGGTGGGAAAATTCCCGTCCAAACCCATGCAAGCGTGGAAGATGGACGTTAAACGATGATGATAATTTATTAATATATTGAATATTTACTCCACTAATCTGTTGAGTGCTTTATATCAGTTATAATGGAGGCACATGGCTTAGTGGTTAGAGCATTGGCCTTGCAATCGAAAGGTTGTGAGTTCAATTCTCAGACCGGGTGATGTGTTGTTTCCTTGAGCAAGACACTTTATTTCACATTGCTCCAGTTTACTCAGCTGTAGAAATGAGATGATAGGGACTGGGGTCCCTATCATTCCACTGCAAAGTGGTCGTGGAGGTGCCACGGCAAAAAAGCACCCAGCACTCACTGTAAATGAGGTTGGTGTTAGGAAGGGCATCCAGCTGTAGAAATCAAGCCAGCATCAGTTTCCGTCCCACCCTTGCAAGCAGGGAAAAGCGGACGTAAAATGAAATGATGAAATGATGATTTACTCCACTATACTGTTGAGTGCTTTATATCAGTTATAACATTTTTAAGCTTGTTGAATCCCAACAAATTAAATATAACCTCTGTATATATGTATATATGTCTTGTCTGTTTACAGAAAGCCCGAAAAAGGACTACGTTTTCTCATAGAACATGGATTTGTGGACCACCTACCAGCCAACATTGCCAAATTCCTTATCACACGAAAGGGGCTCAGTAAGCAAATGATTGGAGAATACTTAGGGAACTTACAGAACCCTTTAAACCAAGAAGTATTAGAGTGAGTTCCTTCTGTCCTTATATTTCTGGGTTGTTTTTTTTAGACCCCTATTTGTACTAAATAGGCTGCCAATTGGTAGTCATTGGAATGTCAGAAATATGGTAATGAAAGGGTTAGTGTTTATATTTATGTAGTAACCTTTGTTGAGTTATGTTCCATTAGAAATATGGCAATGAAAGGGTTAAAGTGTTTATATTTATGTAGGAACCTTTGTTAAGTTATGTTCCATTAGAAATATGGTAATGAAAGGGTTAAAGTGTTTATATTTATGTAGGAACCTTTGTTGAGTTATGTTCCATTAGAAATATGGTAATGAAAGGGTTAAAGTGTTTATATTTATGTAGGAACCTTTGTTGAGTTATGTTCCATTAGAAATATGGTAATGAAAGGGTTAAAGTGTTTATATTTATGTAGGAACCTTTGTTGAGTTATGTTCTATTAGAAATATGGTAATGAAAGGGTTAAAGTGTTTATATTTATGTAGGAACCTTTGTTGAGTTATGTTCCATTAGAAATATGGTAATGAAAGGGTTAAAGTGTTTATATTTATGTAGGAACCTTTGTTGAGTTATGTTCCATTAGAAATATGGCAATGAAAGGGTTAAAGTGTTTATATTTATGTAGGAACCTGTATTAAGTTATGTTCCATTAGAAATATGGTAATGAAAGAGTTAAAGTGTTTATATTTATGTAAGAACCTTTAAGTTATGTTCCATTAGAAATATAGTAATGTAAAAACCTGTGTTAAGTTATGTTCCACACAGCAACATAATTGAACCTATCTTTTCTGTTTGCAGTTATTTTGCTGAAGAAATTGATCTCTCTGGACTCCAAGTAGACGTGGCACTTCGAAAGTTCCAGTCTTCATTCAGAATGCCTGTGAGTGGCACCACACTACATTGTCTGAGGGGAGCAGTGGGGCTTTGTCTGTGGGGGCTTGTGGGGAGTGGTGGGGGCTTGTCTGTCTCTGGGGTGGGAGGGGGATATCCTGGCTGTGGCAGGAAAGAAGGCTGAGATGGTATGGACATGTGATGTGTTGAGAGAGAAACTGTGTATAAGAGGGATAAGTTGTGGTGTGTGGGAGAGAAGACTGAGATGGTATGGACATGTGATGTGTTGAGAGAGAAACTGTGTATAAGAGGGATAAGTTGTGGTGTGTGGGAGAGAAGACTGAGATGGTATGGACATGTGATGTGTTGAGAGAGAAACTGTGTATAAGAGGGATAAGTTGTAGTGTGTGGGAGACAAGACTGAGGTGGTATAGACATGTGATGTGTTGAGAGAGAAACTGGGTATAAGAGGGATAAGTTGTGGTGTATGGGAGAGAAGACTGAGATGGTATGGTAAAAAAGCACCCAGCCCACACTGCAAAGTGGACATGTAGGCGCCACAGCAAAAAAGCACCCAGCACTCACTGTAAATGAGGTTGGTGTTAGGAAGGGCATCCAGCTGTAGAAATCAAGCCAGAATCAGTTCCCGTCCCACCCTTGCAAGTAGGGAAAAGCGGACGTAAAATGATGATGATGATATATATGCGTTTGAAGGCACATGGCTTAGTGGTTAGAGCATTGGGCTTGCAATCGAAGGGTTGTGAGTTCAATTCACGGACCGGGTGATGTGTTGTTTCCTTGAGCAAGACACTTTATTTTACATTGCTCCAGTGTACTCAGCTGTAGAAATGAGATGATAGGGACTGGGGTCCCTATCATTCCACTGCAAAGTGGACATGTAGGTGCCACGGCAAAAAAGCACCCAGCCCTCACTGTAAAGTGGTCGTGGAGGTGCCACGGCAAAAAAGCACCCAGCACTCACTGTAAAGTGGTCGTGGAGGTGCCACGGCAAAAAAGCACCCAGCACTCACTGTAAAGTGGTCGTGGAGGTGCCACGGCAAAAAAGCACCCAGCACTCACTGTAAATGAGGCTGGTGTTAGGAAGGGCATCCAGCTGTAGAAATCAAGCCAGATCAGTTCCCGTATGAGCAAGACAAGGTCAGCCAACCGGACACTGCCCACAATAGGACAACCCGTCTAACCCATGCTAGCGTGGAAGAACGGACGTAAAACGGTGATGATATATATATATATATATATAGGTACTTGTGTGTGTATGTGTGTCTGTGTATATATTGTGTGTATGTGTGATATACATATATACATATATGTGTGTGTGTATATATATATTGTGTGTATATGTGTGTGTGTATATATATATATATTTTCTTAAACATGTTTTTCTTCTTCCAGGGTGAAGCACAGAAAATTGAAAAATTAATGGAAGTAAGTTATCTCTGTTGATATTTTAGTAGTAGTAGTAGTAGTAGTGTTAGTAGCAGTAGTAGTAGTGGTGGTGGTAGTAGTGGTGGTAGTAGTGGTAGTAGTAGTAGTAGTAGTAGTAGTGGTAGTAGCA
>OZ024766.1:18879245-18904245 GCA_964016885.1 Eledone cirrhosa | reverse complement strand
CTCTCTCTCTCTCTCTCTCTCCAACCATGACACCCACCACTATATATATATAGTAAGCCAGACAAGGCCAGCAGCAACTTCTGTTAAAACCAACAATACTATTGCTAACATCTCTCTCTCTCTCTCTCTCTCTCCAACCATGACACCCACCACTATATATATATAGTAAGCCAGACAAGGCCAGCAGCAACTTCTGTTAAAACCAACAATACTATTGCTAACATCTCTCTCTCTCTCTCTCTCTCTCTCTCTCTCTCTCTCTCCAACCATGACACCCACCACTATATATATATATAGTAAGCCAGACAAGGCCAGCAGCAACTTCTGTTAAAACCAACAATACTATTGCTAACATCTCTCTCTCTCTCTCTCTCTCTCTCTCTCTCTCTCTCTCTCTCCAACCATGACACCCACCACTATATATATATAGTAAGCCAGACAAGGCCAGCAGCAACTTCTGTTAAAACCAACAATACTATTGCTAACATCTCTCTCTCTCTCTCTCTCTCTCTCTCTCTCTCCAACCATGACACCCACCACTATATATATATAGTAAGCCAGACAAGGCCAGCAGCAACTTCTGTTAAAACCAACAATACTATTGCTAACATCTCTCTCTCTCTCTCTCTCTCTCTCTCTCTCTCTCTCTCTCTCCAACCATGACACCCACCACTATATATATATAGTAAGCCAGACAAGGCCAGCAGCAACTTCTGTTAAAACCAACAATACTATTGCTAACATCTCTCTCTCTCTCTCTCTCTCTCTCTCTCTCTCTCTCCAACCATGACACCCACCACTATATATATATAGTAAGCCAGACAAGGCCAGCAGCAACTTCTGTTAAAACCAACAATACTATTGCTAACATCTCTCTCTCTCTCTCTCTCCCTCTCTCTCTCTCTCTCTCCAACCATGACACCCACCACTATATATATATAGTAAGCCAGACAAGGCCAGCAGCAACTTCTGTTAAAACCAACAATACTATTGCTAACATCTCTCTCTCTCTCTCTCTCTCTCTCCCTCCAACCATGACACCCACCACTATATATATATAGTAAGCCAGACAAGGCCAGCAGCAACTTCTGTTAAAACCAACAATACTATTGCTAACATCTCTCTCTCTCTCTCTCTCTCCAACCATGACACCCACCACTATATATATATAGTAAGCCAGACAAGGCCAGCAGCAACTTCTGTTAAAACCAACAATACTATTGCTAACATCTCTCTCTCTCTCTCTCTCTCTCTCCAACCATGACACCCACCACTATATATATATAGTAAGCCAGACAAGGCCAGCAGCAACTTCTGTTAAAACCAACAATACTATTGCTAACATCTCTCTCTCTCTCTCTCTCTCTCTCTCTCTCTCTCTCTCCAACCATGACACCCACCACTATATATATATAGTAAGCCAGACAAGGCCAGCAGCAACTTCTGTTAAAACCAACAATACTATTGCTAACATCTCTCTCTCTCTCTCTCTCTCTCTCTCTCTCTCTCTCTCTCTCTCTCCAACCATGACACCCACCACTATATATATATAGTAAGCCAGACAAGGCCAGCAGCAACTTCTGTTAAAACCAACAATACTATTGCTAACATCTCTCTCTCTCTCTCTCTCTCTCTCTCTCTCTCTCCAACCATGACACCCACCACTATATATATATAGTAAGCCAGACAAGGCCAGCAGCAACTTCTGTTAAAACCAACAATACTATTGCTAACATCTCTCTCTCTCTCTCTCTCTCTCTCTCTCTCTCTCTCCAACCATGACACCCACCACTATATATATATAGTAAGCCAGACAAGGCCAGCAGCAACTTCTGTTAAAACCAACAATACTATTGCTAACATCTCTCTCTCTCTCTCTCTCTCTCTCTCTCTCTCTCCAACCATGACACCCACCACTATATATATATAGTAAGCCAGACAAGGCCAGCAGCAACTTCTGTTAAAACCAACAATACTATTGCTAACATCTCTCTCTCTCTCTCTCTCTCTCTCTCCAACCATGACACCCACCACTATATATATATAGTAAGCCAGACAAGGCCAGCAGCAACTTCTGTTAAAACCAACAATACTATTGCTAACATCTCTCTCTCTCTCTCTCTCTCTCTCTCCAACCATGACACCCACCACTATATATATATAGTAAGCCAGACAAGGCCAGCAGCAACTTCTGTTAAAACCAACAATACTATTGCTAACATCTCTCTCTCTCTCTCTCTCTCTCTCTCTCTCTCTCCAACCATGACACCCACCACTATATATATATAGTAAGCCAGACAAGGCCAGCAGCAACTTCTGTTAAAACCAACAATACTATTGCTAACATCTCTCTCTCTCTCTCTCTCTCTCTCTCTCCAACCATGACACCCACCACTATATATATATAGTAAGCCAGACAAGGCCAGCAGCAACTTCTGTTAAAACCAACAATACTATTGCTAACATCTCTCTCTCTCTCTCTCTCTCTCTCTCCAACCATGACACCCACCACTATATATATATAGTAAGCCAGACAAGGCCAGCAGCAACTTCTGTTAAAACCAACAATACTATTGCTAACATATCTCTCTCTCTCTCTCTCTCTCTCTCTGCCGTCCTCTCCAACCATGACGTCCACCCACCAGGCATTCGCCCATCGCTACTGTATATGTAACCCGGACCAGATCAAGAACTTCCGCAACCCCGACACAATATTCTTGTTGGCTTTTGCCATAATAATGCTCAACACCGACCTCCATAACTCCAACATTAAGAGTGAGAAAAGAATGAAATTGGAGGACTTTATTAAAAATCTTCGAGGTAAGGACAACCCTTAAACTTAGCCTTAACCCTAACCCTATCCCTAGCCCTGGCTCTAACTATATCCCTAGCACTAACTCTAGCCCTAGCCCTGGCTCTAACTATATCCCTAACCATATCCCTAACCCTGCACTAAACCTAGCACTAAACCTAACCCTATCCCTAGCCCTGGCTCTAACTATATCCCTAACCCTAACCCTAACCCTAGCACTAACCCTATCCCTAGCCCTGGCTCTAACTATATCCCTAGCCCTAGCACTAACTCTAGCCCTAGCTCTAACTATATCCCTAACCATATCCCTAACCCTGCACTAAACCTAACCCTATCCCTAACCCTGGCCCTAACCATATCCCTAACCCTAGCACTAAACCTAGCCCTAGGCCTAACCCTAGCCCAAACCTTAACCCTAGCCCAAACCTTAACCCTAGCCCTAACCATATCCCTAGGCCTAACACTAACACTAGCCCTAGTGCGTATTTATACATTTCCTGTCAGAATGACTTGGCAAGCTATTTAGAACGCTGGTTTAACCCCTTTACTTCCCTCCGAAGAAGAGATATTATCTCGAAAATTAAGGACATTTAAATAAATTTAAGGTAAAAGACTAATTGTCAACAATATCTTTTGCATTTGCATTCTATGTCCATACCTGCATTGTTTTGGCTTTACAACTCCGAACGTTTTTATATATATATATATATATATATATATGGAGGAAGTTATTGTTCACTTGAAGCATTGTGTAATGAGGTATAAACGTTTGTATATGTATAATAAAGCCAAAACAATGCAGGTATTGATATAGAATAAAGAATGCAAATGCAAAAGATATTGTTGACAATTAGTCTTTTACCTTAGATTTATTTAAATGTCCTTAATTTTCGAGATATCTCTTCTTCGGAGGGAAGTAAAGCGGTTAAACCAGCGTTCTAAATACCATTTCCTGTCAGCATGACTTGGCAAGCTATTTAGAACGCTGGTTTAACACCTTTACTTCCCTCTGAAGAAGAGATATTATCTCGAAAATTAAGGACATTTAAATAAATCTAAGGTAAAAGACTAATTGTCAACAATATCTTTTGCATTTGCATTTATATTCTATGTCCATACCTGCATTGTTTTGGCTTTACAACTCCGAACGTTTTTATATATATGTGTGTCTATAACTGTTTCAGGTATTGATGAAACAGATGATATCGACAGGGAACTTCTACGAGGGATCTACGAGAGGATTAGGGTCCAGGACTTTCAACCAGGGGTCGATCACCAATCACAAGTGATGAAAGTCGAACAGACCATAGTTGGGAAGAAGCCGGTAAGTTTGATAACTAATATATATATATATATATATTCTCAGACCGGGTGATGTGTTGTCCTTGAGCAAGACACTTTATTTCACATTGTTCTAGTTTACTCAGCTGTAGAAATGAGATGATAGGGACTGGGGTCCCTATCAGTCCACTGTAAAGTGGTCGTGGAGGTGCCATGGCAAAAAAGCACCCAGCCCACACTGTAAAGTGGTCGTGGAGGTGCCACGGCAAAAAAGCACCCAGCACTCACTGTAAAGTGGTCGTGGAGGTGCCACGGCAAAAAAGCACCCAGCACTCACTGTAAAGTGGTCGTGGATGTGCCACGGCAAAAAAGCACCCAGCACTCACTGTAAAGTGGTCGTGGAGGTGCCACGGCAAAAAAGCACCCAGCACTCACTGTAAAGTGGTCGTGGATGTGCCACGGCAAAAAAGCACCCAGCACTCACTGTAAAGTGGTCGTGGAGGTGCCACGGCAAAAAAGCACCCAGCACTCACTGTAAAGTGGTCGTGGAGGTGCCACAGCAAAAAAGTCATTGGCTTCGATGACGGCCTCAAGGTGGCCTCAGAACAGGCTACAGGCCTTCGTCACTGTCCCCCGACTTAGGCCCCTAAAAGCACTTGTGATCCTGGCCTTCAGATCGTCTTTCGTATTGCAGCGAAATCTGTTGGTGTCTCGTTCCACTGCGCCCCACACAAAGAAGTCGAGGGTGTTGCAGTCAGGTGAGCTGGGAGGCCAGATGTCAGGTGAAGTGTGGTCGACGAAGTTCTCTGACAGCCAGGCTTGGATCTTTCGGCTGGTATGGCAGGGCGCTGAGTCTTGCTGCCACATGTACGGCCTACCTGCAGCTACCTGGTCGATCCAAGGCTTTACTACCTCGCTCAGAACGCGGATGTAGCCGTCGGTGTTCAACTTGAGGCCCTCAGGGAAGAAGTGAGGTGGCATGATGTCACCTTGACTGCTGACGACACCTAAGACCAATGTTGTCGCTGGAAACTCTGTCTGCACGACTCTGGGCAGGTCTTTGGATGAGACAGCGAGCCACATGTTGTTCTGGGAGTTGATCTTCTGGTCTTATTTGTCCTCCCGGCGCGGATTCCAAGAACTCTGTGTCTCTTCCACAAATTTGGAGGTTCAAAATTATTCATAATCAATTATACTGAAAATAAATAATGGAAATATATAATGTGTATATATGTCTGTATATATAGTATATATACAGACATATATACACATTATATATTTCCATTATGTCAGGTCACCAGTTGGTGCTACTGGTAACATGTATCCCAGTACAACCTGTCTCATGGTCGGGTCGTTGGCGACTAAACTGGCAACCCCACCAAGGTTTCTTGGTGAGGAGGGTGACTTTGGACATCCTGCAGGACTAAAAACAAAACCTGTCAAAGGAGCTCTTAAGAGCCAATGGCCATCCAAAATCACCGGGAGAGATGACCCCTTAGCCTTTGTCAGGGCAGAATTCTAGGAGAAGGAAAACTCTGATATAACACCTGCAGCCCTGATGGTATCCAATGATGTTGACTTGTTCTTCTTTTTGGTAAATATCTTCTTGGTTAAGAGAGTGGGACTGGCTTTGTGCAGTGCCTTTGCTCACTATAAAAGCTTCACGGCACAGGCATTGCTTTATATCTGGAGATCTCTCTGCACTTGTCGTCACATGGTACCATGGGCCCAGCACTATGTGTCAATAATTGTCACAAGTGTAGTGTTTGTACCAGAGTTTTCAAGTCGCTGGCTGGACTAAAAAGTCACACTCGTTCAGCGCATCGGTAGGGGTTCTCCTACATGGCTATAAAGTAGTGGCCGTACTCGAAAACGAGTTGGCAGCCACCATATATAGTATATATACCTGTCTGTCTATATAATGTATGTCTATATATCTCTATCCCCACAGCAATTGGCCCTACCCCATCGGAGGCTGGTGTGCTACTGTAGACTTTATGAAATCCATGATCCTTACAAGAAAGAAAAGATTGGACTGCATCAGAGAGAAGTGTTTCTTTTTAATGATATCATACTGGTGAGTGGCACGGTGGGGAGCTGGGTGGGTGGTGGGTGGCATGGTGGGGTGCTGGGTGGAACGGTGGGGTGCTGGGTGGAACGGTGGGGAGCTGGGTGGCATGGTGGGGTGCTGGGTGGCACGGTGGAGAGTTGGGTGGCACGGTGGGGAGTTGGGTGGCACGGTGGGGTGCTGGGTGGCACGGTGGAGAGTTGGGTGGCACGGTGGGGTGCTGGGTGGCACGGTGGGGGTTGGGTGGCACACTAGGGAGCTGGGTGGCACGGTGGGTGGCACACTGGGGAGCTGGGTGACACGGTGGATGGCACTAGGGAGCTGGGTGGTGGGGTGCTGGGTGGCACACTGGGGAGCTGGGTGGCATGGTGGGTGACACACTAGGGAGCTGGGTGGCACGGTGGGTGGCACACTAGGGAGCTGGGTGGCACACTGGGGAGCTGGGTGGAACGTGGGTGGCACAGTGGATGGCACACTAGGGAGCTGGGTGGCACGGTGGGTGGCACACTAGGGAGCTGGGTGACACAGTGGATGGCACACTAGGGAGCTGGGTGGCACGGTGGGGTGCTGGGTGTTGTGGGGAGATGGGTGGCACGGTGGGCCGCACACTGGGTGGCATGGTGTGGAACTGTGGGGAGCTGGATGGCACGGTCGGGTTTGGGTGGAACTGTGCGGGGGGGGGGGGATGGAGATGGGTGGCACGGTGGGGAGTTAGCTGGAACTGTGGGGGGGGTGAGGGGTCCTGGGGGAAGCACTGGGGAGCAAATGTTTAATCAGTGAAGGGGAGACAACTCCTGAATATTTACTTATTTCCTCGACTGGGAGAAGTACCTCCTCTCTCCATGGAAATATCAAGCAGGGATTCTTGGCTTAAACTTTAATCTGTTCTAGTAAAAAAAATATACACAGACATATATCATATACTAGCAGTGGTACCCGGCGTTGCACGGGATAAGGTATTTTGGAACGTGGGCCGCCAACAGACCTAATCGTGGAAGAACTACATGCCTGTCATGTTTATTATATATATATATTACTAGCAGTGGTACCCGGCGTTGCACGGGATAAGGTATTTTGGAACGTGGGCCGCCAACAGACCTAATCGTGGAAGAACTCCATGCCTGTCATGTTTATTATATATATATATTACTAGCAGTGGTACCCGGCGTTGCACGGGATAAGATATTTTGGAACGTGGGCCGCCAACAGACCTAATCGTGGAAGAACTACATGCCTGTCATGTTTATTATATATATATATTACTAGCAGTGGTACCCGGCGTTGCACGGGATAAGATATTTTGGAACGTGGGCCGCCAACAGACCTAATCGTGGAAGAACTACATGCCTGTCATGTTTATTATATATATATATTACTAGCAGTGGTACCCGGCGTTGCACGGGATAAGATATTTTGGAACGTGGGCCGCCAACAGACCTAATCGTGGAAAAACTACATGCCTGTCATGTTTATTATATATATATATACATTACTAGCAGTGGTACCCGGCGTTGCACGGGATAAGGTATTTTGGAACGTGGGCCGCCAACAGACCTAATCGTGGAAGAACTACATGCCTGTCATGTTTATTATATATATATATTACTAGCAGTGGTACCCGGCGTTGCACGGGATAAGGTATTTTGGAACGTGGGCCGCCAACAGACCTAATCGTGGAAGAACTACATGCCTGTCATGTTTATTATATATATATATATATTACTAGCAGTGGTACCCGGCGTTGCACGGGATAAGGTATTTTGGAACGTGGGCCGCCAACAGACCTAATCGTGGAAGAACTCCATGCCTGGACAATATGTAAAGAAAATAAACTGAATACTCTGATGGCTGGATAATCTTTAAGATTTTCCACGATGCAGGTTTTCACCTAATGCGGGCCCTAGGGGATCAAGGAAATGGATTTTTTTTTTTAGTGCATAATATGCCTTGAAATTTCACGAAAATCTGCTAGACGTACGGCCTCAAAAAAGCCCTAAAAAGCTAAAAAAATGAAGTTTTTCATCTAATGCAGGGCCTAGGCCATAAAAAAGTTGGATTTTCTTTGCTCACGGTATGAAGAAGAGACTGACTAATACATAGTTACAATTTCAAGGAAATCGGTCTGACGTAACGCCTCAAGAAACCCTTAAAAGCTTTAAAAATTCAGTTTTTCACCTAATGCGGGCCCTAGACCATAAAAAAGTTGGATTTTCTTTGCTCACGGTATGAAGAAGAGACTGACTAATACATAGTTACAATTTCAAGGAAATCGGTCTGACGTAACGCCTCAAGAAACCCTTAAAAAGCTTTAAAAATGCAGTTTTTCACCTAATGCGGGCCCTAGACCATAAAAAAGTTGGATTTTCTTTGCTCACGGTATGAATAAGAGACTGACTAATACATAGTTACAATTTCAAGGAAATCAGTCTGACGTAACGCCTCAAGAAACCCTTAAAAAGCTTTAAAAATGCAGTTTTTCACCTAATACGAGCCCAAAGGGATCAAAAAGTAATACACGTGTAAAGTTTGAAAAAATTTGGTTGGGTACTTCTTGAGTTTTAGGGTTTCAAACTCACACACTCACACTCACTCACAGACATCCTCAGTTTTATATATATAGATATATATTTTCTATTTACAGATTACCAAGATCTTCAGCAAGAAGAAAACAGGCATAACTTACTCCTTCAAGCAGTATTTTTCATTGTACGGCATGCAGGCGTACCTGTTTGAAACCTCACGTGAGTGTATATATACTAGTACTGCATTTATGATGAGTGTATATATACTAGTACTGCATTTATGATGAGTGTATATATACTAGTACTGCATTTATGATGAGTGTATTTAACCCTTTAGCATTTACATTACTCTATATATACTATTGTATTGTCACAGTAAAGGCTTTACCTCACATAATATCTCACATAACATTTACATTACTCTATATATACTATTGTATTGTCACAGTAAAGGCTTTACCTCACATAATACCTCACATAACATTTACATTACTCTATATATACTATTGTATTGTCACAGTAAAGGCTTTACCTCACATAATACCTCACATAACATTTACATTACTCTATATATACTATTGTATTGTCACAGTAAAGGCTTTACCTCACATAATACCTCACATAACATTTACATTACTCTATATATACTATTGTATTGTCACAGTAAAGGCTTTACCTCACATAATATCTCACATAACATTTACATTACTCTATATATACTATTGTATTGTCACAGTAAAGGCTTTACCTCACATAATACCTCACATAACATTTACATTACTCTATATATACTATTGTATTGTCACAGTAAAGGCTTTACCTCACATAATACCTCACATAACATTTACATTACTCTATATATACTATTGTATTGTCACAGTAAAGGCTTTACCTCACATAATACCTCACATAACATTTACATTACTCTATATATACTATTGTATTGTCACAGTAAAGGCTTTACCTCACATAATACCTCACATAACATTTACATTACTCTATATATACTATTGTATTGTCACAGTAAAGGCTTTACCTCACATAATATCTCACATAACATCTACATTACTCTATATATACTATTGTATTGTCACAGTAAAGGCTTTACCTCACATAATACCTCACATAACATTTACATTACTCTATATATACTATTGTATTGTCACAGTAAAGGCTTTACCTCACATAATATCTCACATAACATTTACATTACTCTATATATACTATTGTATTGTCACAGTAAAGGCTTTACCTCACATAATACCTCACATAACATTTACATTACTCTATATATACTATTGTAGTGTCACAGTAAAGGCTTTACCTCACATAATACCTCACATAACAGTTAGATACAAATATAGTGCCATAGCTATATACAGCTTTAAATAGATAGCTGGAGAGCAGCTATGGCATTAGTGTGAGTGTGTGTATATATATGTATATATATATATATATATATATCTGTCTACACCCTATCCCTGCTATATATAAGCCCCTCTCTCTTCTCTACCCCTCAGATTACCAATATGGCATTAGACTATCCAGCAACGGGAAAGTCCTCATCACATTTAATGCACGAAATGACCACGACCGGCAGAAGTTTGTGGAGGATCTAAAGGAAGCAATCTTAGAGGTAAGTATGAATGCTGGGACTTTACAGAGTGTACTGGGTGTATTATATCATGACACCAGCACTACCACTATACAGAGTGTACTGACACCAACACTACCACTTTACAGAGTGTACTGGGTGTATTTTATCATGATAACAACACTACCACTTTACAGAGTGTACTGGGTGTATTATATCATGACACCACCACTACCACTTTACAGAGTGTACTGGGTATATTTTATCATGGCACCAACAGTACCACTTTACAGAGTGTACTGGGTGTATTATATCATGACACCAGCACTACCACTTTACAGAGTGTACTGGGTGTATTATATCATGACACCAACACTACCACTTTACAGGGTGTACTGGGTGTATTATATCATGACACCAGCACTACCACTTTACAGAGTGTACTGGGTGTATTTTATCATGATACCAACACTACCACTTTACAGAGTGTACTGGGTGTATTACATCATGTCACCAACACTACCACTTTACAGAGTGTACTGGGTGTATTATATCATGTCACCAACACTACCACTTTACAGAGTGTACTGGGTGTATTATATCATGACACCAACACTACCACTTTACAGGGTGTACTGGGTGTATTATATCATGACACCAACACTACCACTTTACAGAGTGTACTGGGTGTATTATATCATGACACCAACACTACCACTTTACAGAGTGTACTGGGTGTATTTTATCATGATACCAACACTACCACTTTACAGAGTGTACTGGGTGTATTTATCATGTCACCAACACTACCGCTTTACAGAGTGTACTGGGTGTATTTTATCATGGCACCAACACTACCACTTTACAGAGTGTACTGGGTGTATTATATCATGATACCAACACTACCACTTTACAGAGTGTACTGGGTGTATTATATCATGACACCAACATTACGACTTTACAGAGTGTACTGGGTGTATTATATCATGACACCAGCACTACCATTTTACAGAGTGTACTGGGTGTATTTTATCATGATACCAACACTACCACTTTACAGAGTGTACTGGGTGTTTTATATCATGATACCAACACTACCACTTTACAGAGTGTACTGGGTGTATTACATCATGACACCAACACTACCACTTTACAGAGTGTACTGGGTGTATTATATCATGACACCAACACTACCACTTTACAGAGTGTACTGGGTGTATTATATCATGACACCAACACTACCACTTTACAGAGTGTACTGGGTGTATTATATCATGACACCAACACTACCACTTTACAGAGTGTACTGGGTGTATTATATCATGTCACCAACACTACCACTTTACAGAGTGTACTGGGTGTATTATATCATGACACCAACACTACCACTTTACAGAGTGTACTGGGTGTATTTTATCATGACACCAACACTACCACTTTACAGAGTGTACTGGGTGTATTATATCATGACACCAACACTACCACTTTACAGAGTGTACTGGGTGTATTATATCATGTCACCAACACTACCACTTTACAGAGTGTACTGGGTGTATTTTATCGACACCAACACTACCACTTTACAGAGTGTACTGGGTGTAGTCGATCATGACACCAACACTACCACTTTACAGAGTGTACTGGGTGTATTATATCATGTCACCAGCACTACCACTTTACAGAGTGTACTGGGTGTATTATATCATGACACCAGCACTACCACTTTACAGAGTGTACTGGGTGTATTTAACTGTGGTACCACCACTACCACTTTACAGAGTGTACTGGGTGTATCATATTGTGGCACTAACATTAGGTAGGTTTCATGTCTTTTATATATCTGAAGATTCTTCTCAAATATTTGCTCTCTCATCTCTCTCTCATCTCTCTCTCATCTCTCTCTCTCACATCTCTCTCTCTCTCACATCTCTCTCTCTCTCACATCTCTCTCTCTCTCACATCTCTCTCTCTCACATCTCTCTCTCTCACATCTCTCTCTCTCTCTCTCACATCTCTCTCACATCTCTCTCTCTCTCTCATCTCTGCCTTTCTCTCTCTCACCTCTCATCTAACCTCTTCTTTCTCACCTCTCATCTAACCTCTTCTCTCTCACCTCTCATCTCACCTCTCATCTAACCTCTTCTTTCTCACCTCTCATCTAACCTCTTCTTTCTCACCTCTCATCTAACCTCTTCTTTCTCACCTCTCATCTAACCTCTTCTTTCTCACCTCTCATCTAACCTCTTCTTTCTCACCTCTCATCTAACCTCTTCTTTCTCACCTCTCATCTAACCTCTTCTTTCTCACCTCTCATCTAACCTCTTCTTTCTCACCTCTCATCTAACCTCTTCTCCCTCACCTCTCATCTCACCTCTCATCTAACCTCTTCTTTCTCACCTCTCATCTAACCTCTTCTTTCTCACCTCTCATCTAACCTCTTCTTCCTCACCTCTCATCTAACCTCTTTTTTCTCATCTCTCATCTAACCTCTTCTTTCTCACCTCTCATCTAACCTCTTCTTTCTCACCTAACCTCTTCTTTCTCACCTCTCATCTAACCTCTTCTTTCTCACCTCTCATCTAACCTCTTCTTTCTCACCTCTCATCTAACCTCTTCTTTCTCATCTCTCATCTAACCTCTTCTTTCTCACCTCTAACCTCTCTTCTCTCACCTCTCACCTCTCTTCTCTCTTCTCTCACCTCTCTCTCTCACCTCTCATCTCTAACCTCTCTTCTCTCACCTCTCTTCTCTCATCTCTCACCTCTCTTCTCTCACCTCTCACCTCTCTTCTCTCTCATCTCTCACCTCTCACCTCTAACCTCTCCTCTCACATCTCTCACCTCTCACCTCTAACCTCTCCTCTCACCTCTCTTCTCTCATCTCTCTTCTCTCATCTCTAACCTCTCTTCTCTTCTCTCATCTCTCATCTCTCATCTCTCATCTCTCATCTCTCACCTCTCTTCTCTCTTCTCTCACCTCTAACCTCTCTTCTCTCACCTCTAACCTCTCTTCTCTCACCTCTAACCTCTCTTCTCTCACCTCTCATCTCTAACCTCTCTTCTCTCTTCTCTCACCTCTAACTTCTCTCACCTCTAACCTCTCTTCTCTCTTCTCTCACCTCTCACCTCTCTTCTCTCTTCTCTCACCTCTCTTCTCTCACCTCTCTTCTCTAACCTCTCTTCTCTCTTCTCTCACCTCTAACTTCTCTAACTTCTCTTCTCTCTTCTCTCACCTCTCACCTCTCTTCTCTAACTTCTCTTCTCTCACCTCTCACCTCTCTTCTCTAACCTCTCACCTCTCTTCTCTAACCTCTCTTCTCTCTTCTCTAACCTCTCTTCTCTCTTCTCTCACCTCTCACCTCTCTTCTCTCTTCTCTCACCTCTCACCTCTCTTCTCTCACCTCTCTTCTCTAACCTCTCTTCTCTCTTCTCTCACCTCTAACTTCTCTAACTTCTCTTCTCTCTTCTCTCACCTCTCACCTCTCTTCTCTAACCTCTCCTCTCTCTTCTCTAACCTCTCCTCTCTCTTCTCTCACCTCTCACCTCTCTTCTCTCTTCTCTCACCTCTCTAACTTCTCTTCTCTCTTCTCTCACCTCTCTAACCTCTTCTCTCACCTCTCACCTCTCTTCTCTCACCTCTCATCTCTAACCTCTCTTCTCTCTTCTCTCACCTCTAACTTCTCTAACTTCTCTTCTCTCTTCTCTCACCTCTCACCTCTCTAACTTCTCTTCTCTCTTCTCTCACCTCTCACCTCTCTTCTCTCACCTCTCACCTCTCTTCTCTCACCTCTCATCTCTAACCTCTCTTCTCTCTTCTCTAACTTCTCTTCTCTCTTCTCTCACCTCTCACCTCTAACTTCTCTAACTTCTCTTCTCTCACCTCTCACCTCTCTAACTTCTCTTCTCTCTTCTCTCACCTCTCACCTCTCATCTCTAACCTCTCTTCTCTCTTCTCTCACCTCTAACTTCTCTAACTTCTCTTCTCTCACCTCTCACCTCTCTAACTTCTCTTCTCTCTTCTCTCACCTCTCACCTCTCTAACTTCTCTTCTCTCTTCTCTCACCTCTCACCTCTCTAACTTCTCTTCTCTCTTCTCTAACTTCTCTTCTCTCTTCTCTCACCTCTCACCTCTCTAACTTCTCTTCTCTCTTCTCTCACCTCTCTAACTTCTCACCTCTCACCTCTCTCTTCTCTCCTCTCTCACCTCTAACCTCTCTCTTCTCTCCCCTCTCACCAGACAACCGGACTAGAGAGTCTCCGTATCGAGGAAGAGTTACAGCGCCACCGCTCCACCCGCAACACCATAGATGACGACTGTCGTGTCCTCATCTATGACGTCCTCAAGCAGTCTGACCAAGGGGTAAATAGAATGTCTGTCCATGAGTACCGTTTAAAGAAGTGTTCCCTATCCAGCTCTCTTCTTGATCTTTGTGAAGGTATGCATGGCCTGGTTGTTTGTTGTTCCACCTCCTCCACTTACTGTACCTCATGTACCCCCCCGCCTCCACCTCCTCCATGGTCCCTCCTACACCACCACCACCAACCACCACCACCTCCATGGTCCTTCCTACACCACCACCACCACCACCACCACCACCATCCTCCCACCACATCCCTACTCCACCTCCCTCCTACACCACCACCACCACCATCTCCCTCCTACACCACCACCACCACCACCATCTCCTTCCTAC
The DNA here is from genome assembly GCA_964016885.1 of Eledone cirrhosa. Classification (NCBI taxonomy): domain Eukaryota; kingdom Metazoa; phylum Mollusca; class Cephalopoda; order Octopoda; family Eledonidae; genus Eledone; species Eledone cirrhosa. The sequence continues at coordinate 18,889,275 of OZ024766.1, read as the reverse complement.
ACCACCACCACCACCTCCCCCTATACCACCACCACCATCCTCCCACCACATCCCTACTCCACCTCCCTCCTACACCACCACCACCACCACCATCTCCCTCCTACACCACCACCACCACCATCTCCCTCCTACACCACCACCTCCCACATCCATACACCACCACCACCACCACCTCCCTCATACACCCATACACCGCCACCACCACCACACTACCACTGCTGCTGTTGTCCGCTACCGCTACCACGAAAACACCACCATCTCTCCCCCTCCTGGGGCGGCCAGTGTCACCTCCCACCCCCTCCACCAACGCCATTTCCCCTCCTGGGGCCGCTTTCGAGCCACCAACATTCCACCCCCTTCCTTACACTCTCTTTCCCCACTACCACCACTACTACTACTACCACCACCACTACTACTACCACCACTACTACTACAGCCATCAATACTACAGCTACTACTACTACTACCACTACCACCACCACCACTACTACTACCACCACTACTACTATAGCCATTAATACTACTACTACTACTACTACCTCTACTACAGCCATCAATACTACAGCTACTACTACTACTACCAACACTACTACTACCACTACTACCACCACCACTACTACTACCACCACTACTACCACCACTACTACTATAGCCATTAATACTACTACTACTACCTCTACTACAGCCATCAATACTACAGCTACTACTACTACTACCAACACTACTACTACCACTACTACCACCACCACTACTACTACCACCACTACTACTATAGCCATTAATACTACTACTACTACTACTACTACTACAGCCATTAATACTACAGCTACTACTACTACTACTATAACAGCAGCCACTACCATTCCTGTCACCACCACCACTACTACTACTACTACTACTTGTCCATTTCTCTCTCTCTCTATATATATTGGAAGTCCGTCAAACATAAATGTTTATAACTGATTTAGAGCACTCAACAGCTTACTGGAGTAAATATACAATGATATTAAATAAATGGAAACTATATTTATAAAACCATATTTATTCTATTATATATATTTCAAGGGTACCAAGCCAAGCTTGGTGCGCTTTCATCAGATAAAATACAAAGTTTGTTTCATAAATAGACATACATACCCATGAAAATCATACCTTATCGGTTGGAAATTCACTGGAGAGTGGATATATATTAGGGATTATTCAAACTTATGTGTGAATATGAAAAATCCCTAATATATATCCACTATCCAGTGAATTTCCAACCGATAAGGTATGGTTTTCATGGGTATGTCTCTATTTATGAAACAAACTTTGTATTTTATCTGATGAAAGCGCACCAAGGTTGTCTTGGTACCCTTGAAATATATATAATAGAATAAATATGGTTTTATAAATATAGTTTCCATTTATTTAATATCATGGTGTATATATATATATATATATATATATATATAAATAAATAAAACGAAGGAGTTGTGGTAAGGACCATAACGCTCCAGTCCTGAAAAAGCCACGAAACGGCTTGAGCTCTGCCGTCGGGGTCATACTTTTTCCTATATATATATATATATATATATATAATGACGGCGATGAATTTGTTTTGCGAGGTTTTTGATATGAAATCGTGTGTCAAAACAAATATATATATATATATATATCATCCTTTTACGTCCGCTTTTCCCTGCTTGCAAGGGTGGGACGGGTCCTATTCAGCACAGCATCTCTCCACTTGTCACGGTCCTTCGTCATCTCCACCGTGAGCTTCAGCGATCTGAGGTCTGCTCTCACCACCTCCGCCCATGTTTTTCGTGGTCTACCTCTACCACGTCTTCCCTCAACTGGCATTTCCTGGCACTTCTTCACCCATCGGTCATCCTCCATGCGCATCACATGTCCATACCACCTCAGTCTCCTCTCCCGTACACTACATTCTATCCCTCTCAGACACAGTTTCTCTCTCAACACATCACATGTCCATACCACCTCAGTCTCCTGTCCCGTACACTACATTCTATCCCTCTCAGACACAGTTTCTCTCTCAACACATCACATGTCCATACCATCTCAGTCTCCTCTCCCGTACACTACATTTTATCACTCTCAACACATCACATGTCCATACCATCTCAGTCTCCTCTCCCGTACACTACATTCTATCACTCTCAACACATCACATGTCCATACCATCTCAGTCCTCTCCCACACACTACATTCTATCCCTCTCAGACACAGTTTCTCTCTCAACACATCACATGTCCATACCACCTCAGTCTCCTCTCCCGTACACTACATTCTATCCCTCTCAGACACAGTTTCTCTCTCAACACATCACATGTCCATACCACCTCAGTCTCCTCTCCCGTACACTACATTCTATCCCTCTCAGACAGTTTCTCTCTCAACACATCACATGTCCATACCACCTCAGTCTCCTCTCCCGTACACTACAATCTATCCCTCTCAGACACAGTTTCTCTCTCAACACATTTATGCTGGGTCGTTCACACACATTTACACTGCACATCCAACGGAGCATGCTTGCCTCATTTCTCTCCAGCCGTCGCATATCCTCTGCGGTAGCTGCCCATGTCTCACTACCATGCAGCATCGCGCTCCTCACACAGGCATCATATAACCAGCCTTTCGTACGCAGGGAGAAACCCTTCTTCGTCAGCAGAGGAAGCAGCTCCCTAAACTTCTTCCAACCCGTCCTTATTCTAGATACTATGGCCTCGGAACACCCTCCTCCCATGCTAATCTGATCTCCTATATATATATATATATATACACTCACATATATGTATATATATGTGGATATACATATATATATATCCACAAGCACATATATATATACAATATATTAACAAATGGAAACTATATTTATAAAACCATATTTATTTCATTATACATATTTCAGGGGTACCATATTAAAAATATGGCATGCCTTCGTCAGATAAAATACAATATATAAACAGTTTTATAAATAATTTTGACTTACCATAAATATAAGCGACCATTAAGGTATATATATATACACACACAGACTCACATACATACATACATACATATATATATATATATATATATATATAGAGATATACTCCACTCCCACCATGCCAACCTCTACAGCAGCAGTAAACTCCACACCATCCACCAACCATGTTTCCCCTCCGCCGCCACCACCACCGCCACCATCACCACCACCCAACATGCTTTATTGTTGCAATTGTTGTTGTTGTTATTTTTATTATTATTATTATTATTATTATTATTTAGAACGTATTTAGTTATAAACTCCTACATTTCTGAGGTCAAGCCCCGCCGAGGTCAACTTTGCCTTTCATCCTTACGGGGTCGATAAAATAAAGTACCAGTAATGCACTGGGGTTCATTTAATATAGTTCACTCACCTTCAATTGCTGGTATCAGCCTTAAAGTACCAGTAATGTACTGGGGGTTGATTTAATATACTTTTCCCTCATCTTTAATTGCTGGTATCAACCTTAAAGTACCAGTAATACACTGGGGGTTGATTTAATATACTTTTCCCTCATCTTTAATTGCTGGTATCAACCTTAAAGTTCCAGTAATGTACTGGGGGTTGATTTAATATACTTTTCCCTCATCTTTAATTGCTGGTATCAACCTTAAAGTACCAGTAATGTACTGGGGGTTGATTTAATATACTTTTCCCTCATCTTTAATTGCTGGTATCAACCTTAAAGTACCAGTAATACACTGGGGTTGATTTAATATACTTTTCCCTCATCTTTAATTGCTGGTATCAACCTTAAAGTTCCAGTAATGTACTGGGGGTTGATTTAATATACTTTTCCCTCATCTTTAATTGCTGGTATCAACCTTAAAGTTCCAGTAATGTACTGGGGGTTGATTTAATATACTTTTCCCTCATCTTTAATTGCTGGTATCAACCTTAAAGTACCAGTAATGTACTGGGGGTTGATTTAATATACTTTTCCCTCATCTTTAATTGCTGGTATCAACCTTAAAGTACCAGTAATACACTGGGGGTTGATTTAATATACTTTTCCCTCATCTTTAATTGCTGGTATCAACCTTAAAGTTCCAGTAATGTACTGGGGGTTGATTTAATATACTTTTCCCTCATCTTTAATTGCTGGTATCAACCTTAAAGTACCAGTAATGTACTGGGGGTTGATTTAATATACTTTTCCCTCATCTTTAATTGCTGGTATCAACCTTAAAGTACCAGTAATACACTGGGGTTGATTTAATATACTTTTCCCTCATCTTTAATTGCTGGTATCAACCTTAAAGTACCAGTAATACACTGGGGTTGATTTAATATACTTTTCCCTCATCTTTAATTGCTGGTATCAACCTTAAAGTACCAGTAATGTACTGGGGGTTGATTTAATATACTTTTCCCTCATCTTTAATTGCTGGTATCAACCTTAAAGTACCAGTAATGTACTGGGGGTTGATTTAATATACTTTTCCCTCATCTTTAATTGCTGGTATCAACCTTAAAGTACCAGTAATGTACTGGGGGTTGATTTAATATACTTTCCCTGCCTCTCCCATAAATTGCTGGCATCAGCCTTAAAGTACCAGTAATACACTGGGGGTTGATTTAATAGACTCCCCCCCCCTTCAATTGCTGGTATCAGCCTTAAAGTACCAGTAATACACTGGGGGTCGATTTAATATACTTTCCATGCCTCTCCCATAAATTGTTGGCCTTCTGCCTGAAGTAGAAACCAGTATTGGTTTGGCAGTAATCAGTAGAGCGTTGGGCACCATGCTTTGCAGCACAGTTATGGCCCTTTACGGTCTGAGTTCAAGTCCCGCCGAGGTTAACTTTGCCTTTTGTCCTTACGGGGGTCGATAAAATAAAGTACCAGTAATACACTGGAGTAATTGCTGGCCTTGTGCCCCCAAAAGTAGAAACATTTATTACGGGGTCAGTAAAATAAAGTACCAGTAATACACTGGGGTAATTGCTGGCCTTGTGCCCCCAAAAGTAGAAACAATTATTACGGGGGGGTCAGTAAAATAAAGTACCAGTAATACACTGGGGTAATTGCTGGCCTTGTGCCCCCAAAAGTAGAAACATTTATTACGGGGTCAGTAAAATAAAGTACCAGTAATACACTGGGGTAATTGCTGGCCTTGTGCCTAAAGTAGAAACAATTATTACGGGGTTGATAAAATAAAGTACCAGTAATACACTGGGGTAATTGCTGGCCTTGTGCCCCCAAAAGTAGAAACATTTATTACGGGGTCAGTAAAATAAAGTACCAGTAATACACTGGGGTAATTGCTGGCCTTGTGCCTAAAGTAGAAACAATTATTACGGGGTCAGTAAAATAAAGTACCAGTAATACACTGGAGTAATTGCTGGCCTTGTGCCCCCAAAAGTAGAAACAATTATTACGGGGTTGATAAAATAAAGTACCAGTAATACACTGGAGTAATTGCTGGCCTTGTGCCCCCCAAAAGTAGAAACAGTTATTACGGGGTCAGTAAAATAAAGTACCAGTAATACACTGGGGTAATTGCTGGCCTTGTGCCTAAAGTAGAAACAATTATTATTATTATTATTATTATTATTGTTGTTGTTTTTATTTTTTTATTTTTTTATTTGACTTTTCTTGATTTTTTTTGCTTTGAATTTTTATTTATTTGAAATTTTTTTGTGTTTTTGTTTTAATTTGTGTTTTTGTTGTGAGTTGTCAGTTTCTCCCCCCTGGTACCTTGTTGTTGTTATTGTACTCCGTCATCCCTCCTCCATTGCACCAGTGTATAGACTACAACCACATTGCTACCACCACCACCACCACTACCGCCGCTACAGCCTAAACTACCACTACAACTACAGCCTAAACCACCACTACAGCAGCTACAGCCTTAACCACTACAACTACAGCCTAAACTACCACTACAGCAGCTACAGCCTTAACCACTACAACTACAGCCTAAACTACCACTACAACTACAGCCTAAACCACCACTACAGCAGCTACAGCCTTAACCACTACTACAGCAGCTACAGCCTTAACCACTACTACAGCAGCTACAGCCTAAACTACCACTACAACTACAGCCTAAACCACCACTACAGCAGCTACAGCCTTAACCACTACTACAGCAGCTACAGCCTAAACTACCACTACAACTACAGCCTAAACCACCACTACAGCAGCTACAGCCTTAACCACTACTACAGCAGCTACAGCCTAAACTACCACTACAACTACAGCCTAAACCACCACTACAGCAGCTACAGCCTTAACCACTACTACAGCAGCTACAGCCTAAACTACCACTACAACTACAGCCTAAACTACCACTACAACTACAGCCTAAACTACCACTACAACTACAGCCTAAACTACCACTACAACTACAGCCTAAACCACCACTACAACTACAGCCTAAACTACCACTACAACTACAGCCTAAACCACCACTACAACTACAGCCTAAACTACCACTACAACTACAGCCTAAACTACCACTACAACTACAGCCTAAACCACCACTACAACTACAGCCTAAACTACCACTACAACTACAGCCTAAACTACCACTACAACTACAGCCTAAACCACCACTACAACTACAGCCTAAACCACCACTACAGCCTAAACCACCACTACAGCAGCTACAGCCTTAACCACTACTACAGCCTAAACCACCACTACAGCAGCTACAGCCTTAACCACTACTACAGCCTAAACCACCACTACAGCAGCTACAGCCTTAACCACTACTACAGCCTAAACCACCACTACAGCAGCTACAGCCTTAACCACTACTACAGCCTAAACCACCACTACAGCAGCTACAGCCTTAACCACTACTACAGCCTAAACCACCACTACAGCAGCTACAGCCTTAACCACTACTACAGCCTAAACCACCACTACAGCAGCTACAGCCTTAACCACTACTACAGCCTAAACCACCACTACAGCAGCTACAGCCTTAACCACTACTACAGCCTAAACCACCACTACAGCAGCTACAGCCTTAACCACTACTACAGCCTAAACCACCACTACAGCAGCTACAGCCTTAACCACTACTACAGCCTAAACCACCACTACAGCCTTAACCACTACTACAGCCTAAACCACCACTACAGCAGCTACAGCCTTAACCACTACTACAGCCTAAACCACCACTACAGCCTTAACCACTACTACAGCCTAAACCACCACTACAGCCTTAACCACTACTACAGCCTAAACCACCACTACAGCAGCTACAGCCTTAACCACTACTACAGCAGCTACAGCCTTAACCACTACTACAGCCTAAACCACCACTACAGCAGCTACAGCCTTAACCACTACTACAGCCTAAACCACCACTACAGCAGCTACAGCCTTAACCACTACTACAGCCTAAACCACCACTACAGCAGCTACAGCCTTAACCACTACTACAGCCTAAACCACCACTACAGCAGCTACAGCCTTAACCACTACTACAGCCTAAACCACCACTACAGCAGCTACAGCCTTAACCACTACTACAGCCTAAACCACCACTACAGCAGCTACAGCCTTAACCACTACTACAGCCTAAACCACCACTACAGCAGCTACAGCCTTAACCACTACTACAGCCTAAACCACCACTACAGCAGCTACAGCCTTAACCACTACTACAGCCTAAACCACCACTACAGCAGCTACAGCCTTAACCATTACTACAGCCTAAACCACCACTACAGCAGCTACAGCCTTAACCACTACTACAGCCTAAACCACCACTACAGCAGCTACAGCCTTAACCACTACTACAGCCTAAACCACCACTACAGCAGCTACAGCCTTAACCATTACTACAGCCTAAACCACCACTACAGCAGCTACAGCCTTAACCACTACTACAGCCTAAACCACCACTACAGCAGCTACAGCCTTAACCACTACTACAGCCTAAACCACCACTACAGCAGCTACAGCCTTAACCACTACTACAGCCTAAACCACCACTACAGCAGCTACAGCCTTAACCACTACTACAGCCTAAACCACCACTACAGCAGCTACAGCCTTAACCATTACTACAGCCTAAACCACCACTACAGCAGCTACAGCCTTAACCACTACTACAGCCTAAACCACCACTACAGCAGCTACAGCCTTAACCACTACTACAGCCTAAACCACCACTACAGCAGCTACAGCCTTAACCACTACTACAGCCTAAACCACCACTACAGCAGCTACAACCTTAACCACTACTACAGCCTAAACCACCACTACAGCAGCTACAGCCTTAACCACTACTACAGCCTAAACCACCACTACAGCAGCTACAGCCTTAACCACTACTACAGCCTAAACCACCACTACAGCAGCTACAGCCTTAACCACTACTACAGCCTAAACCACCACTACAGCAGCTACAGCCTTAACCACTACTACAGCCTAAACCACCACTACAGCAGCTACAGCCTTAACCACTACTACAGCCTAAACCACCACTACAGCAGCTACAGCCTTAACCACTACTACAGCCTAAACCACCACTACAGCAGCTACAGCCTTAACCACTACTACAGCCTAAACCACCACTACAGCAGCTACAGCCTTAACCACTACTACAGCCTAAACCACCACTACAGCAGCTACAGCCTTAACCACTACTACAGCCTAAACCACCACTACAGCAGCTACAGCCTTAACCACTACTACAGCCTAAACCACCACTACAGCAGCTACAGCCTTAACCACTACTACAGCCTAAACCACCACTACAGCAGCTACAGCCTTAACCACTACTACAGCCTAAACCACCACTACAGCAGCTACAGCCTTAACCACTACTACAGCCTAAACCACCACTACAGCAGCTACAGCCTTAACCACTACTACAGCCTAAACCACCACCACAGCAGCTACAGCCTAAACCACCACTACAGCAGCTACAGCCTAAACCACCACTACAGCCTAAACCACCACTACAGCAGCTACAGCCTAAACCACTACTACAGCCTAAACCACCACTACAGCTACACCACCACTACAGCAGCTACTGCCTTAACCACTACTACAGCTACAGCCTAAACCACCACTACAGCCTAAACCACCACTACAGCTACAGCCTAAACCACTACTACAGCCTACACTACTACAGCTACACCACCACTACTACAACCTATACCACCACCACAACTACAGCCTACACTACTACAGCTACACCACCACTACTACAACCTATACCACCACTACAGCTACAGCCTACACCACCACAGCTACAGCCTACACTACTACAGCTACACCACCACTACTACAACGTATACCACCACTACAGCTACAGCCTACACCACCACAGCTACAGCCTACACTACTACAGCTACACCACCACTACTACAACCTCAGCTACACCACCACTACTACAACCTATACCACCACTACAGCTACAGCCTACACCACCACAGCTACAGCCTACACTACTACAGCTACACCACCACTACTACAACGTATACCACCACTACAGCTACAGCCTACACCACTACAGCTACAGCCTACACTACTACAGCTACACCACCACTACTACAACGTATACCACCACTACAGCTACAGCCTACACCACTACAGCTACAGCCTACACTACTACAGCTACACCACCACTACTACAACGTATACCACCACTACAGCTACAGCCTACACCACCACAGCTACAGCCTACACTACTACAGCTACACCACCACTACTACAACGTATACCACCACTACAGCTACAGCCTACACCACCACAGCTACAGCCTACACTACTACAGCTACACCACCACTACTACAACGTATACCACCACTACAGCTACAGCCTACACCACCACAGCTACAGCCTACACTACTACAGCTACACCACCACTACTACAACGTATACCACCACTACAGCTACAGCCTACACCACCACAGCTACAGCCTACACTACTACAGCTACACCACCACTACTACAACGTATACCACCACTACAGCTACAGCCTACACCACCACAGCTACAGCCTACACTACTACAGCTACACC
>OZ024766.1:18871745-18876745 GCA_964016885.1 Eledone cirrhosa | reverse complement strand
CTCTCCCATCTCTATATATATATACATATATATATATATATATATATATATTTATATATATATATATATATGTGTGTGTGTATTATATATATATGAAAAAGTGGAGAATGTCATGGGTCAACAGTACAAACAAGGGGATTTATTTACAGTCTAACAATTGTTTCACTGATAGAGATGTCTAAAAATTGCTAAACACTGAAAGTAGTGCCACTCAATTTAAAATACATGTCATCTCCATCATTTCATCAGAAACTGAAAGAAAATATAAATATATGCATAACCAGAAAATTTACAAATTCAAATTTGTAAATTTGCCGGTTATGCATATATTTATATTTTTTCTCAGTCTCTGACGAAATGATGAGAATGACATGTATTTTAAATTGAGTGGCACTACTTTCAGTGTTCAGCAATTGTTAGACTAAATAAATCCCCTTCTTTGTACTGTTGACCCATGTTATTCTCCACTTTTTCAATATTATTACTCCAAGATAAACTTACATAGCAATACAAGTGAAATCATAAACTCGTCATCTACAGAAACTTCTTGTTGAGTCATACAACGCCATACGTTAAAACTATCCATAATAAGAAGTATTCACAACCTCTAATTGGATTACTTATAACGATATCTTGTTATCCATTATATATAACATGGAGGCACATGGCTTAGTGGTTAGAGCATTGGGCTTGCAATCGAAAGGTTGTGAGTTCAATTCTCAGACCAAGTGATGTGTTGTTTCCTTGAGCAAGACACTTTATTTCACATTGCTCCAGTTTACTCAGCTGTAGAAATGAGATGATAGGGACTGGGGTCCCTATCATTCCACTGCAAAGTGGTCGTGGAGGTGCCACGGCAAAAAAGCACCCAGCACTCACTGTAAAGTGGTCGTGGAGGTGCCACGGCAAAAAAGCACCCAGCCCACACTGTAAAGTGGTCGTGGAGGTGCCACGGCAAAAAAGCACCCAGCACTCACTGTAAAGTGGTCGTGGAGGTGCCACAGCTAAAAAGCACCCAGCACTCACTGTAAAGTGGTCGTGGAGGTGCCACGGCAAAAAAGCACCCAGCCCACACTGTAAAGTGGTCGTGGAGGTACCACAGCAAAAAAGCACCCAGCACTCACTGTAAAGTGGATGTAGAGGTGCCACAGCAAAAAAGCACCCAGCACTCACTGTAAAGTGGTCGTGGAGGTGCCACGGCAAAAAAGCACCCAGCACTCACTGTAAAGTGGTCGTGGAGGTGCCACGGCAAAAAAACACCCAGCACTCACTGTAAATGAGGTTGGTGTTAGGAAGGGCATCCAGCTGTAGAAATCAAGTCAGAATCAGTTCCCGTCCCACCCTTGCAAGCAGGGAAAAAGCGGACGTAAAATGATGATGATGGTATATATATATATACACGTAGCAAACAACTATATATATATATACACAGCAAACAACCATATATATATATATATATACATAGCAAACAACTATATATATATATATACACAGCAAACAACTATATATATATATATATACACAGCAAACAACCATATATATATATATACACAGCAAACAACCATATATATATATATATATACACAGCAAACAACCATATATATATATATATACACGTAGCAAACAACTATATATATATATATATACACAGCAAACAACCATATATATATATATATACACAGCAAACAACTATATATATATATATATACACAGCAAACAACCATATATATATATATATACACATAGCAAACAACTATATATATATATATACACAGCAAACAACCATATATATATATAAACACAGCAAACAACCATATATATATATATATATTGGCATATATGTATATATACACAGCAAACAAGTGTATATATATATAGTTTAGGCAACTATACATACATACATACATACATACATACACAGCTCTATACAGACACTGTAGTATATATAAGTTGGTGGTGGTGGTACTGGGGTTTCCTCTATATATATATATATACACCAGGCCAGATATGGTAGGTTTTCTGTGTATATTCTGTCTGTGTGCCTCTGTCATGACTGAGCTGTCTGCCAAGAAGAGATTGATAAAATTAAGTCCCTGTCTAGCTACTGTTTGATGACTGAAACCAATGAAGGAATGCATGTGTGTGTATATAGATATATATACATACATATATATATATATATATATATATATATATATATATATATATATATATATGTATGTATGTATGTATGTAGAAGTTATATTTAATTTGTTGGGATTCAACAAGCTTAAACATGTTTATAACTGATATAAAGCACTCAACAGATTGTCGAGTAAATATACAATATATTAACAAATGGAAACTATATTTATAAAACCATATTTATTTTATTATACATATTTCAATGGCAACCAAGGCAAATTATGGTGCGCTTTCATCAGATAAAATACAGATTTATTTTATAAATAAATATTGACATAGCCTGAATAAAGACAACCTTAACAGTTGAAGCTTCCTGGATAGTCAACCGTTAGGGTTATCTTTTTTCCGTGAATGTCAATATTTATTTATAAAACAAATCTGTATTTTATCTGATGAAAGCGCACCATAATCTGCCTTGGTGTCCTTGAAATATGTATAATGAAATAAATATGGTTTTATAAATATAGTTTCCATTTGTTAATATATTGTATATTTACTAGACATCCTGTTGAGTGCTTTATATCAGTTATAAACATGTTTAAGCTTGTTGAATCCCAACAAATTAAATATAACTTCTACATACATATATATATATATATATATACACAGTTGTTAATATATTGTGTGTGTGATCAGTATATCAGTGTCTCAAAACTTAGCTGAAGGGAGGTAACTGTGAGAATTCAACTTGTCTTTCTCTTGAAATTCATGTTTTATAGTTTAGAGAGAAGTGATTCTGTGGTGTATATATGTGTGTGTGTGTATATATATGTGTGTGTGTGTGTATATATATATGTGTGTGTGTCTATATATGTGTGTGTGTGTGTATATATATATGTGTGTGTGTATATATGTGTGTGTGTATATATATGTGTGTGTGTTTATGTGTATATATGTGTGTATGTGATAGTGTGGTGTGTATATATATATGTGTGTATGTGTATTTGTGTGTGTATGTGATAGTGTGGTGTGTATATATATATATATATATATATATATGTGTGTGTGTGTATATATATATGTGATTGTGTGTGTGTGTGTGTATATATGTGATTGTGTGTGTGTGTGTGTGTGTGTGTATATATGTGATTGTGTGTGTGTGTGTGTGTGTATATATATATATGTGATTGTGTGTGTGTGTGTGTGTATATATATATATATATATATGTGTGTGTGTATATGTGATTCTGTGGTATATATATGTGATATATATATGTGTATGTCTTTCTCTCTCTATGTATGCGTCTCTCTCTTTATATATATATATATATATATATATATATATATATATATATATATATGTATGTCTCTCTCTCTCTCTATATATATATATATATATATATATATATATGTGTCTCTCTCTATATATATATCTATATGTGTGTGTGTCTATATATATATGTGTCTCTCTCTCTATATATATATATGTATGTCTCTCTCTCTCTCTCTCTCTCTCTATGTGTGTCTCTCTCTCTCTATATATATATGTCTCTCTCTCTGTGTGTGTGTGTGTCTATATATATATGTATATGTCTCTCTCTATATGTGTGTGTGTCTATATATGTCTCTCTCTCTCTATGTGTGTGTGTCTATATATGTCTCTCTATGTGTGTGTGTGTCTATATATATATGTCTCTCTCTATATGTGTGTGTGTCCGTGTGTTGTGCTGTGTCGAGACTTTCCAGTCGAGTCTTAAGAAAAACTCCGTTGATCATCTCAGCTTGTCGTATCTTTCCAGATCAAGGGTTGAAGCGAGAGGACAGTGGAGGAGGTGGTGGTGGAGCAACAACAGACAACACAGTGGTAAGGACACCCCCCCCCGTCCCACAGGGTCATGGCCCTGCCCTGCCCACATCACATCGCATCACACCACACCACGGGGTCACGGCCCTGTCCACATCACATGGGGTCACAGCCCTGCCCACATCACATCGCATCACACCACACCACGAGGTCACGGCCCTGCCCACATCACATGGGGTCACAGCCCTGCCCACATCGCATCACACCACACCACGGGGTCACGGCCCTGCCCACATCACATGGGGTCACAGCCCTGCCCACATCACATCGCATCACACCACACCACGAGGTCACGGCCCTGCCCACATCACATGGGGTCACACCCCTGCCCACATCACATCACATCACACCACACCACGGGGTCACGGCCCTGCCCTCATCACATCGCATCACACCACACCACGAGGTCACGGCCCTGCCCACATCACATGGGGTCACAGCCCTGCCCACATCGCATCACACCACACCACGGGGTCACGGCCCTGCCCACATCACACCACACCACGGGGTCACGGCCCTGCCCACATCACACCACACCACACCACGGGGTCACGGCCCTGCTCACATCACACCACACCACGGGGTCACGGCCCTGCCCACATCACATCACACCACACCACGGGGTCACGGCCCTGCCCTCATCACATCACACCACACTACACTCCCCCCACAGGGTCATGGCCCTGCCCTGCCCACATCACATCACATCGCATCGCATCACACCCCACAGGGTCATGGCCCTGCCCTGCCCACATCGCATCACACCACACCACGGGGTCACGGCCCTGCCCTCATCACATCACACCACACTACACTCCCCCCACAGGGTCATGGCCCTGCCCTGCCCACATCACATCACATCGCATCGCATCACACCACGGGGTCACGGCCCTGCCCACATCACACCACACCACGGGGTTCCGGCCCTGCCCTCATCACATCACATCGCATCACACCCCACAGGGTCATGGCCCTGCCCTGCCCACATCACATCGCATCACACCACACCACG
>OZ024766.1:18864245-18866745 GCA_964016885.1 Eledone cirrhosa | reverse complement strand
TGGCAGCGATAATGAGGGACAGAGACCGCTGGAGAGAACTCGTCCATGGATCTCGGGAATTTTACCCGCCCTAGATAGATATATATATATATATATATATATATATATATATATATATACATACCATGATATTAAATAAATGGAAACTACATTTATAAAACCATATTTATTTTATTATATATATAATAAAATAAATATGGTTTTATAACCATATTTATTTTATTATAAATATAGTTTCCATTTATTTAATATCATGGTATATTTGCTCCAGTAACTTGTTGAGTGCTCTAAATCATTTATAAACATCTGTTTGTCGGAATTCCAACAAATTAAATACAACTTCTATATGTATATATATATATATATATATATTTATTAATGATACCCAATTAAATTGCTGCTTGATTGATTGGCCTAGAACTTAACTAATTAAAGGATTGCTTAGCTTAATTGTGAGGTCACATACCTGCTAACTACTCTAATTAGCTGGGCTGTTAATTAAACGATTTAAAAATAAGCATTCGTTATTTTATTGCTAATGATTTGTTGATGATGATGATGATGATGATATAGTTTTAGAGGTGGGAGGGGTTGTTTCTTGTTTGTGCTTGACCCTGGGTGAATGGCATGGATAGATTGGCACTGGGCAATGTGGTGGGGGTGGGGGTGGGGAGCTTGTTGCTTGGGGCAGTTCACTGCACGATTTGAACTGGTCTGTTGGTGGTGGGGCAGGGGTTTTTTATGCATATATTGTCTCTCTCTTTCTCTGTTTTACTGTCAGTATATATATTAAGTGACTGAGAGTACAAGACTCCCCCAGGACAGGACACCAATCCATCACAGGGTTATGTAAAGTATATATGAACCGACTGAGAGTACAAGACTCCCCCTGGACAGGATACCAGTCCATCACAGGGTTATGTAAAGTATATATGAAGTGACTGAGAGTACAAGACTCCTCCTGGACAGGACACCAGTCCATCACAGGGTTATGTAAAGTATATATGAACCGACTGAGAGTACAAGACTCCTCCTAGACAGGACACCAGTCCATCACAGGGTTATGTAAAGTATATATGAAGTGACTGAGAGTATAAGATTCCTCCTGGACAGGACACCAGTCCATCACAGGGTTATGTAAGGTATATATGAAGTGACTGAGAGTACAAGACTCCCCCTGGACAGGACACCAGGCCATCACAGGGTTATGTAAAGTATATATGAAGTGACTGAGAGTATAAGATTCCTCCTGGACAGGACACCAGTCCATCACAGGGTTATGTAAAGTATATATTAAGTGACTGAGAGTACAAGACTCTCCCTGGACAGGACACCAGTCCATCACAGGGTTATGTAAAGTATATATTAAGTGACTGAGAGTACAAGACTCCCCCTGGACAGGACACCAGTCCATCACAGGGTTATGTAAAGTATATATTAAGTGACTGAGAGTACAAGACTCTCCCTGGATAGGACACCAGTCCATCACAGGGTTATGTAAAGTATATATTAAGTGACTGAGAGTACAAGACTCTCCCTGGATAGGACACCAGTCCATCACAGAGTTATGTAAAGTATATATGAAGTGACTGAGAGTACAAGACTCCCCCTGGACAGGACACCAGTCCATCACAGGGTTATGTAAAGTATATATGAAGTGACTGAGAGTACAAGACTCCCCCTGGACAGGACACCAGTCCATCACAGGGTTATGTAAAGTATATATTAAGTGACTGAGAGTACAAGACTCTCCCTGGACAGGACACCAGTCCATCACAGGGTTATGTAAAGTATATATGAAGTGACTGAGAATACAAGACTCCCCCTGGACAGGACACCAGTCCATCACAGAGTTATGTAAAGTATATATTAAGTGGAGGTGCCAAGGCAAAAAAGCACCCAGCCCACACTGTAAAGTGGTCGTGGAGGTGCCACGGCAAAAAAAGCACCCAGCACTTACTGTAAATGAGGTTGGTGTTGGGAAGGGCATCTAGCTGTAGAAATCAAGCCAGAACCAGTTCCCGTCCCACCCTTGCAGGCAGGGAAAAGCGGACGTAAAATGATGATGATGATGATGATGATATATACCTGTCTGTCTATATAATGTATATATATATATATATATATCTCTTTGCGAACAGATATCGTCCACACCCTATATCATCAGCATCATCATCGTTTAACGTCCATCTTCCACGCTTGCATGGGTTTGGACGGGAATTTTCCCACTTGAGGCAAGAGTGGTTGTCCTGCTCGCATAGGACTGTCTGGCAGGTTTTCTACAGTTGGATGCCCTTCCTAACACCAACCACATTTACAGTGTGGAACTGGGAGGTTTTTACCATGTTACCTACACGGCCACATTACAGCGTGGACTGTGTGTTTTTTTGTCGTGACACCTACACGTCTGGCGGGTTTTCTACAGTTGGATGCCCTCCCTAACACCAACCAGGTTAACAGTGTGGGGCTGGGAGGTTTTTACCATGTTACCTACACGGCC
>OZ024766.1:18854245-18856745 GCA_964016885.1 Eledone cirrhosa | reverse complement strand
TCACATAACATTTACATTACTCTATATATACTATTGTATTGTCACAGTAAAGGCTTTACCTCACATAATATCTCACATAACATCTACATTACTCTATATATACTATTGTATTGTCACAGTAAACACTTTATCTCACATAATATCTCACATAACATTTACATTACTCTATATATACTATTGTATTGTCACAGTAAAGGCTTTACCTCACATAATATCTCACATAACATCTACATTACTCTATATATACTATTGTATTGTCACAGTAAAGGCTTTACCTCACATAATATCTCACATAACATCTACATTACTCTATATATACTATTGTATTGTCACAGTAAAGGCTTTACCTCACATAATATCTCACATAACATTTACATTACTCTATATATACTATTGTATTGTCACAGTAAAGGCTTTACCTCACATAATACCTCACATAACATTTACATTACTCTATATATACTATTGTATTTTCACAGTAAAGGCTTTACCTCACATAATATCTCACATACCATTTACATTACTCTATATATACTATTGTATTGTCACAGTAAAGGCTTTACCTCACATAATACCTCACATACCATTTACATTACTCTATATATACTATTGTATTTCCACAGTAAAGGCTTTACCTCTCATAATATCTCACATAACATCTACATTACTCTATATATACTATTGTATTTTCACAGTAAAGGCTTTACCTCACATAATATCTCACATAACATTTACATTACTCTATATATACTATTGTATTGTCACAGTAAAGGCTTTACCTCACATAATATCTCACATAACATTTACATTACTCTATATATACTATTGTATTTTCACAGTAAAGGCTTTGCAGGAATATGTGACTGATAGTCAACTTGTTGCTGCCCTGATGTCTCTATATGAATGCCTGAGTATCTATGTTGGGATAAATGGTGTTAAATAGAAACCATTCAATGTGGGAGTCTGACTCCACCAAGAGTGTATACTGTCAACTCTCCTGTTCGTTATTTACATGAACAGAATTGATATACGCAGCTGGGTTGGAAGTGGTATCATGGCTGGCGGCTGTAAAATCACTTGGCTGGAATTTGAAGATGACATGGTGTTATTTAACTCTACAGAAGAAGATCTTTGACTTGCACTTGATAGGTTTGTTACTGAGTGCTGCCTGGCTGGAATGAAAACCTGTACTGTGAAAACTGAGACACTTGTCCTCTCATGGAAACCAGTCCAGTGTACTCTACATGTGAATGGAGTTCCACTGAAGCAGGTAGAGAAGTTCAAGTATCTTGGGGCCATGTTCACGAGTGATGGTAGGCAGGAGGCTGAGTTAAGTGTAAGAATTACAGAAGCTGGTGCAGTAATCCTTAATCAGAAGGGAAGTAAGTGTAAAAACCAAACACGGTATTCGTACAAACCCTTACCTATGGTCATAAATGTTGGGTAATGACCCAAAGAATACAATAACAAATACAAGCGAGGGATTCCTTCGTTAGAGCATTTGACTTGCAATCGAAAGGTCCATCATTTAATGTCTATTTTCCACGCTAGCATGGGTTAGACGGGTTGCCCCGTTTGAGTCAGGTCAGGTGACAGTGTCTTGTTCGTACAGAACTGTTTCTGACTTGGTTTCTACGGTCGGATGCCCTTCCTAGTGCCAACCACTTTACAGTGTGGACTGGGTGCTTTTTGTTGTGACACCTACATGACCACTTTACAGTGTGGACTGGGTGCTTTTTGTTGTGACACCTACATGACCACTTTACAGTGTGGACTGGGTGTTGTTTGTTGTGACACCAACATGACCACTTTACAGTGTGGTCTGGGTACCTTTTGTTGTGACACCTACATAACCACTTTACAGTGTGGACTGGGTACTTTTTGTTGTGACACCTACATGACCACTTTACAGTGTGGACTGGGTACTTTTTGTTGTGACACCTACATGACCACTTTACAGTGTGGACTGGGTACTTTTTGCTGTGACACCTACATGACCACTTTACAGTGTGGACTGGGTACTTTTTGTTGTGACACCTACATGACCACTTTACAGTGTGGACTGGGTACTTTTTGTTGTGACACCTACATGACCACTTTACAGTGTGGACTGGGTGCTATTTGTTGTGACACCTACATGACCACTTTACAGTGTGGACTGGGTACTTTTTGTTGTGACACCTACATGACCACTTTACAGTGTGGACTGGGTGCTTTTTGTTGTGACACCTACATGACCACTTTACAGTGTGGACTGGGTACTTTTTGTTGTGACACCTACATGACCACTTTACAGTGTGGACTGGGTACTTTTTGTTGTGACACCTACATGACCACTTTACAGTGTGGACTGGGTACTTTTTGTTGTGACACCTACATAACCACTTTACAGTGTGGACTGGGTGCTTTTTGTTGTGACACCTACATGACCACTTTACAGTGTGGACTGGGTACTTTTTGTTGTGACACCTACACAACCACTTTACAGTGTGGACTGGGT
>OZ024766.1:18841745-18851745 GCA_964016885.1 Eledone cirrhosa | reverse complement strand
GTCTAGTGTAGTAGTGGTGGTGTGGTACAGTCTGGTGTAGTAGTGGTGGTGTGGTACAGTCTAGTGTAGTAGTGGTGGTGTGGTGTGGTTGTGTGGTACAGTCTAGTGTAGTAGTGGTGGTGTGGTATGGTTGTGTGGTACAGTCTAGTGTAGTAGTGGTGGTGTGGTTGTGTGGTACAGTCTGGTGTAGTGGTGGTTATGTGGTACAGTCTAGTGTAGTAGTGGTGGTGTGGTGTGGTGTGGTTGTGTGGTACAGTCTAATGTAGTGTAGTGGTGGTGGTTGTGTGGTACAGTCTAATGTAGTGTAGTGGTGGTTGTGTGGTACAGTCTAATGTAGTGTAGTAGTGGTGGTGTGGTGTAGTGTAGTGGTGGTGCGGTGTCCTGCAGCAGTAGTATCTGATCTGCTGTGATGTTGTGGCCTTCACAAATGCCTCAAGTCATTCTCCAAGCTGTAAACTTTAGATTTCAACTGTTTCAGTTCAGACATGACCTTATGTGACCTCCCAGTCGAGAGGTGGACATTTCGAAGGATCCTCAGGTCAAGCTCATCTGGGTCCTTCTCTTCCAGTTCCTCAGTCAGCCCTAGGGTCACCTGCAACACAACAAATAATCATAATATATATAAAACTGAGAGTGTGTGTGTGTGCACGTAAAAAAATACAATAGTATATATAGAGTAATGTAAATGTTATGTGAGGTATTATGTGAGGTAAAGCCTTTACTGTGACAATATAATAGTATATATAGAGTAATGTAAATGTTATGTGAGATATTATGTGAGGTAAAGCCTTTACTGTGACACTACAATAGTATATATAGAGTAATGTAAATGTTATGTGAGGTATTATGTGAGGTAAAGCCTTTACTGTGACAATACAATAGTATATATAGAGTAATGTAAATGTTATGTGAGATATTATGTGAGGTAAAGCCTTTACTGTGACAATACAATAGTATATATAGAGTAATGTAAATGTTATGTGAGATATTATGTGAGGTAAAGCCTTTACTGTGACAATACAATAGTATATATAGAGTAATGTAAATGTTATGTGAGATATTATGTGAGGTAAAGCCTTTACTGTGACAATACAATAGTATATATAGAGTAATGTAAATGTTATGTGAGATATTATGTGAGGTAAAGCCTTTACTGTGACAATACAATAGTATATATAGAGTAATGTAAATGTTATGTGAGATATTATGTGAGGTAAAGCCTTTACTGTGACAATACAATAGTATATATAGAGTAATGTAAATGTTATGTGAGATATTATGTGAGGTAAAGCCTTTACTGTGACAATACAATAGTATATATAGAGTAATGTAAATGTTATGTGAGATATTATGTGAGGTAAAGCCTTTACTGTGACAATACAATAGTATATATAGAGTAATGTAAATGTTATGTGAGATATTATGTGAGGTAAAGCCTTTACTGTGACAATACAATAATATATATAGAGTAATGTAAATGTTATGTGAGATATTATGTGAGGTAAAGCCTTTACTGTGACAATACAATAGTATATATAGAGTAATGTAAATGTTATGTGAGATATTATGTGAGGTAAAGCCTTTACTGTGACAATACAATAGTATATATAGAGTAATGTAAATGTTATGTGAGATATTATGTGAGGTAAAGCCTTTACTGTGACAATACAATAGTATATATAGAGTAATGTAAATGTTATGTGAGGTATTATGTGAGGTAAGGTCTTTACTGTGACAATACAATAGTATATATAGAGTAATGTAAATGTTATGTGAGATATTATGTGAGGTAAAGCCTTTACTGTGACAATACAATAATATATATAGAGTAATGTAAATGTTATGTGAGATATTATGTGAGGTAAAGCCTTTACTGTGACAATACAATAGTATATATAGAGTAATGTAAATGTTATGTGAGATATTATGTGAGGTAAAGCCTTTACTGTGACAATACAATAGTATATATAGAGTAATGTAAATGTTATGTGAGATATTATGTGAGGTAAAGCCTTTACTGTGACAATACAATAGTATATATAGAGTAATGTAAATGTTATGTGAGATATTATGTGAGGTAAAGCCTTTACTGTGACAATACAATAGTATATATAGAGTAATGTAAATGTTATGTGAGATATTATGTGAGGTAAAGCCTTTACTGTGACAATACAATAGTATATATAGAGTAATGTAAATGTTATGTGAGATATTATGTGAGGTAAAGCCTTTACTGTGACAATACAATAGTATATATAGAGTAATGTAAATGTTATGTGAGATATTATGTGAGGTAAAGCCTTTACTGTGACACTACAATAGTATATATAGAGTAATGTAAATGTTATGTGAGGTATTATGTGAGGTAAAGCCTTTACTGTGACAATACAATAGTATATATAGAGTAATGTAAATGTTATGTGAGATATTATGTGAGGTAAAGCCTTTACTGTGACAATACAATAGTATATATAGAGTAATGTAAATGTTATGTGAGATATTATGTGAGGTAAAGCCTTTACTGTGACAATACAATAGTATATATAGAGTAATGTAAATGTTATGTGAGATATTATGTGAGGTAAAGCCTTTACTGTGACAATACAATAGTATATATAGAGTAATGTAAATGTTATGTGAGATATTATGTGAGGTAAAGCCTTTACTGTGACAATACAATAGTATATATAGAGTAATGTAAATGTTATGTGAGATATTATGTGAGGTAAAGCCTTTACTGTGACAATACAATAGTATATATAGAGTAATGTAAATGTTATGTGAGATATTATGTGAGGTAAAGCCTTTACTGTGACAATACAATAGTATATATAGAGTAATGTAAATGTTATGTGAGATATTATGTGAGGTAAAGCCTTTACTGTGACAATACAATAGTATATATAGAGTAATGTAAATGTTATGTGAGATATTATGTGAGGTAAAGCCTTTACTGTGACAATACAATAATATATATAGAGTAATGTAAATGTTATGTGAGATATTATGTGAGGTAAAGCCTTTACTGTGACAATACAATAGTATATATAGAGTAATGTAAATGTTATGTGAGATATTATGTGAGGTAAAGCCTTTACTGTGACAATACAATAGTATATATAGAGTAATGTAAATGTTATGTGAGATATTATGTGAGGTAAAGCCTTTACTGTGACAATACAATAGTATATATAGAGTAATGTAAATGTTATGTGAGGTATTATGTGAGGTAAGGTCTTTACTGTGACAATACAATAGTATATATAGAGTAATGTAAATGTTATGTGAGATATTATGTGAGGTAAAGCCTTTACTGTGACAATACAATAATATATATAGAGTAATGTAAATGTTATGTGAGATATTATGTGAGGTAAAGCCTTTACTGTGACAATACAATAGTATATATAGAGTAATGTAAATGTTATGTGAGATATTATGTGAGGTAAAGCCTTTACTGTGACAATACAATAGTATATATAGAGTAATGTAAATGTTATGTGAGATATTATGTGAGGTAAAGCCTTTACTGTGACAATACAATAGTATATATAGAGTAATGTAAATGTTATGTGAGATATTATGTGAGGTAAAGCCTTTACTGTGACAATACAATAGTATATATAGAGTAATGTAAATGTTATGTGAGATATTATGTGAGGTAAAGCCTTTACTGTGACAATACAATAGTATATATAGAGTAATGTAAATGTTATGTGAGATATTATGTGAGGTAAAGCCTTTACTGTGACAATACAATAGTATATATAGAGTAATGTAAATGTTATGTGAGATATTATGTGAGGTAAAGCCTTTACTGTGACAATACAATAGTATATATAGAGTAATGTAAATGTTATGTGAGATATTATGTGAGGTAAAGCCTTTACTGTGACAATACAATAATATATATAGAGTAATGTAAATGTTATGTGAGATATTATGTGAGGTAAAGCCTTTACTGTGACAATACAATAGTATATATAGAGTAATGTAAATGTTATGTGAGATATTATGTGAGGTAAAGCCTTTACTGTGACAATACAATAGTATATATAGAGTAATGTAAATGTTATGTGAGATATTATGTGAGGTAAAGCCTTTACTGTGACAATACAATAATATATATAGAGTAATGTAAATGTTATGTGAGGTATTATGTGAGGTAAAGCCTTTACTGTGACAATACAATAGTATATATAGAGTAATGTAAATATTATGTGAGGTAAAGCCTTTACTGTGACACTACAATAGTATATATAGAGTAATGTAAATGTTATGTGAGGTATTATGTGAGGTAAGTCTTTACTGTGACAATACAATAGTATATATAGAGTAATGTAAATGTTATGTGAGATATTATGTGAGGTAAAGCCTTTACTGTGACAATACAATAGTATATATAGAGTAATGTAAATGTTATGTGAGGTATTATGTGAGGTAAAGCCTTTACTGTGACAATACAATAGTATATATAGAGTAATGTAAATATTATGTGAGGTATTATGTGAGGTAAAGCCTTTACTGTGACACTACAATAGTATATATAGAGTAATGTAAATATTATGTGAGGTAAAGCCTTTACTGTGACAATACAATAGTATATATAGAGTAATGTAAATATTATGTGAGGTAAAGCCTTAACTGTGAAAATACATCAAATCTGTGAGATTTTGATGATATTTATTTGGAGAACAATACCTTAACATCAGTATGAGTGGCCAGTTATAGCTGGTTTGAGCATAAAGAGGTGAGAGAATTCTGGCCGGATACGACCGGTTTAAATGCTAAAGGGTTATAAACTAAGATACAAAACCCTAAACTCTCAGGGAGACTCACCTTATACAACTGCCTCTCCACGTCCTTCAATCTGGTCCTTAAGTTTTTGATGTCGTTTTTAAACCCTTCAACCTCGAAGTGCCTCCTGCGTTCCAACTCGCTGTACCTGTCATTCATCAACTGAAGACGCTTAGACATCTTATGACTCCGATCCTGAAAATAGAGAGACAGAAGTTTAAGACATATCATAGTAAAGACTGTACAGAGATAGGATATATCCTAAGTACAGATTGAATTATAGGGTATGTCATAGTAAAGACTGTAGTCATATCTTAGGACATGTCATAGTAAAGACTGTAGTTATATCTTAGGATATGTCATAGTAAAGACTAGTTGACTGTAGTTATATCTTTGGAGATGTCATAGTAAAGACTGTAGTTATATCTTAGGACATGTCATAGTAAAGACTGTAGTTATATCTTAGGATATGTCATAGTAAAGACTAGTTGACTGTAGTTATATCTTTGGAGATGTCATAGTAAAGACTGTAGTTATATCTTAGGACATGTCATAGTAAAGACTGTAGTTATATCTTAGGATATGTCATAGTACAGACTGTACTATGACATGTTCTAAGATATAACTAGTCTATACTATGACATGTCCTAAGATATAACTACAGACTGTAGTTATATCTTAGGATATGTCATAGTAAAGTCTGTAGTTATATCTTTGGAGATGTCATAGTAAAGACTGTAGTTATATCTTAGGATATGTCATAGTAAAGACTGTAGTTATATCTTTGGACATGTCATAGTATAGACTAGTTATATCTTAGGAGATGTCATAGTAAAGACTGTAGTTTTATCTTAGGACATGTCATAGTAAAGACTGTAGTTATATCTTAGGATATGTCATAGTAAAGACTAGTTGACTGTAGTTATATCTTTGGAGATGTCATAGTAAAGACTGTAGTTTTATCTTAGGACATGTCATAGTAAAGACTGTAGTTATATCTTAGGATATGTCATAGTAAAGACTAGTTGACTGTAGTTATATCTTTGGAGATGTCATAGTAAAGACTGTAGTTATATCTTAGGACATGTCATAGTAAAGACTGTAGTTATATCTTAGGATATGTCATAGTAAAGACTAGTTGACTGTAGTTATATCTTTGGAGATGTCATAGTAAAAACTGTAGTTATATCTTAGGACATGTCATAGTATAGACTGTAGTTATATCTTAGATGTCATAGTAAAGACTGTAGTTTTATCTTAGGACATGTCATAGTAAAGACTAGTTGACTGTAGTTATATCTTTGGATATGTCATAGTATAGACTGTAGTTATATCTTAGATGTCATAGTAAAGACTAGTTTTATCTTAGGATATGTCATAGTAAAGACTGTAGTTATATCTTTGGAGATGTCATAGTAAAGTCTGTAGTTATATCTTTGGATATGTCATAGTAAAGTCTGTAGTTATATCTTTGGAGATGTCATAGTAAAGTCTGTAGTTTTATCTTAGGACATGTCATAGTAAAGACTGTAGTTATATCTTAGGATATGTCATAGTAAAGACTAGTTGACTGTAGTTATATCTTTGGAGATGTCATAGTAAAGACTGTAGTTATATCTTTGGATATGTCATAGTAAAGACTAGTTTTATCTTAGGATATGTCATAGTAAAGACTGTAGTTATATCTTAGGAGATGTCATAGTAAAGACTGTAGTTATATCTTTGGAGATGTCATAGTAAAGACTAGTTATATCTTAGGATATGTCATAGTAAAGACTGTAGTTATATCTTTGGAGATGTCATAGTAAAGACTGTAGTTATATCTTAGGACATGTCATAGTAAAGACTGTAGTTATATATTATATGTGATAGTAAAGACTAGTTATATATTATATGTCATAGTAAAGACTAGTTATATCACAAGATATGACAAGCATAGACAAGGGGAGATAATCACAATTTTACAGTTACTTTACATGTATATATGTGTATGTATATATATATATATATGTCCCACCCTTGCAAGCAAGGAAAAGCGGACATAAAATGATATACATATATATATATGGTGGCTGCCAACTCGTTTTCGAGTACGGCCACTACTTTATATCCATGTAGGAGAACCCCTACCGATGCGCTGAACGAGTGTGACTTTTTAGTCCAGCCAGCGACTTGGAAACTCTGGTACAAACACTACACTTGTGACAATTATTGACACATAGTGCTGGGCCCATGGTACCATGTGACGACAAGTGCAGAGAGATCTCCAGATATAAAGCAATGCCTGTGCCGTGAAGCTTTTATAGTGAGCAAAGGCACTGCACAAAGCCAGTCCCACTCTCTTAACCAAGATGATATTTACCAAAAAGAAGAACAAGTCAACATCATTGGATACCATCAGGGTTGCAGGTGTTATATCAGAGTTTTCCTTCTCCTAGAATTCTGCCTTGACAAAGGCTAAGGGGTCATCTCTCCCGGTGATTTTGGATGGCCATTGACTCTTAAGAGCTCCTTTGCCCTTTGACAGGTTTTGTTTTTAGTCCTGCAGGATGTCCAAAGTCACCCTCCTCACCAAGAAACCTTGGTGGGGTTGCCAGTTTAGTCGCCAACGACCCGACCATGAGACAGGTTGTACATATATATATGTATACACACACACACACACACATACACATAGATATATATATATATATATATATATCTTCACTGAACTTCAAGTTCACAGGAAGATATGTCATTATCTTTACAACAAATATTAGTACCCTTCAAATATGTATAATGAAATAAATATGCTTTTATAAAGATATTCTCCATTTATTAATATTATTCTGTTAAATACACCCAGTACACTCTGTAAAGTGTACAGACATACTATATATATATATATATATATATATATAAACCCCTTCTGTTAAATACACCCAGTACACTCTGTAAAGTGTACAGACATACTATATATCAAACAACCACCCCGCTGCTTTACCTTAAACGATTCCTTTGCAAAGTCCCCTTCTTCTCTGATCTTCGATAGTTCATCTTCTCCCTCTATAAGCTGGGATCTGTACATTTCAGACATCGTCTTCGCCTGTTGGAGTTCAAACCTCAGGTTCTACAAATATAAATATATAATATATAATATATATATATATACGATATATTAACAAATGGAAACAACTCCACTATCTGGGAGCTTCCAACAGACATGGTTGCATTCTTTAAGGGTATGTCAATATTTGTTTATGAAACTGATCTATATTATATTTTATCTGATGAAAGCACACCATAATTTAACTTGGTGTCCTTGAAATATGTATAATGAAATAAATATGGTTTTATAAATATAGTTTCCATTTGTTAATATCGTATATATATATATATATATATATGAAAAGTGTAATTTTCTACACAAAGCGAAGGTTATAGAGAAAATTGAGGTTGGTAATGGCACATGGAATATATAAGAGACAGAATACTTTTTTGTGAAAAAACATATAATTTTATAAGGTAAGGAAATAATAAAGGGTA
Organism: Eledone cirrhosa; assembly: GCA_964016885.1. NCBI lineage: Eukaryota > Metazoa > Mollusca > Cephalopoda > Octopoda > Eledonidae > Eledone > Eledone cirrhosa. The sequence goes on along the minus strand of OZ024766.1, from coordinate 18,843,423 downwards.
TAAAAAATGACCGGTTTCGATGGGTCTGCAAAAGCCATCTTTTCAAATGTTAATTAATATTAAGAAAAATTAATAATACGAAGAGTTAAAATTTGAGACTTGAAAATTCAAGTATAAAATTCATTGTGGGATTTCATAGCAGTTTTCATCTTGGTAGCCGCAAGTTGACTGCTGTGTCCCTTTCTGGTAGTGAATGGGACACTACCAGAAAGGGACACAGATTTTTTGTTTAAGATGTGGTCTGTGGCGTAGAGTATTTCCAGGGCCTCAGCGGCGCAGAGGTCACATGGTCTTTTATTTCCGTTATACGATCTAGCCCTGGCTAGGATCTCCCAGTGTAACTTATATTGGGTGTGGTTGTCTTTTAGACTCCAGATATAAGCTGAAAGTGACGTCATATTCCTTCTTAAAGGGTAACGAAAAGAATGGGTATGCATGTAAAGACGCTGCTTGAAACTATTGGCGGTTAACCCTATGTAGGCCCTACGGGACGTGGGTGTTACAACCTTACATTTGTAGACAATGTTACTAGAGAGGCATTTCCCGGATAGGGGGCAATCAGCTCGATTCCTATAATTACAGTTAGTACTAACTATAGGGTTGCACGTGTTCCTACGGATAGGTAGTTTAGCTAAATTTGAAGCTGTGATGTTATGTGCAAGGTTAGGAGTCGTAGAGTAAGAAATTTTAATAGTATTTCTATTAAAAATTTTACTATATTTATGTGTAGGGGGAAAATGCTTCGTAATAAGGGAAAGAAAGATCTTAGCTAATGGTGTGGCCACCTCCATATTATATGGTGGGTTAAACCAACAAATGCGCAGGGATCTATTTCTTCTAGGTCTATTTTCGTACTCTGTATATGCTACCTTATCGACAAATCCACTTCGAGCAAGAGCTTCATTGTAATAAGTGGAATGGTCGTTGAAAATGCGCTCGTTGGTGGAAAGACGGGAAAGCCTCAATGAAACATTTCTTACCAGGTTTATATATATACATGTATATATCATCATCATCATCACCATTTTACGTCCGTTCTTCCACGCTAGCATGGGTTAGACGGGTTGTCCTGTTGTGTGCAGTGTCTGGTCGGCTGACCATGCCTTGCTCATACAGGAACTGATTTGGCTTGATTTCTACAGCTGGATTTGAAAAGATGGCTTTTGCAGACCCATCGAAACCGGTCATTTTTTATACCCTTTATTATTTCCTTACCTTATAAAATTATGTTTTTTCACAAAAAAGTATTCTGTCTCTTATATATTCCATGTGCCATTACCAACCTCAATTTTCTCTATATATATGTATATATATATATACAATGATATTAAATAAATGGAAACTATATTTATTGTTATATATATTTCAAAGACACCAAAAGACTTTGGTACGCTTTCTTCAGATAAAATACAACCACTATACTACAACCTATACCCCAACCACCACCTCCACTATTCTACACTACCACTCTACTACAACCTACACTACAACACCCACCACCACTTTACTACAACCCCAACCACCACCACTCTACTACAACCTACACTACAACACCCACCACTACTTTACTACAACCCCAACCACCACCACTCTACTACAACCTACACTACAACACCCACCACCACTTTACTACAACCCCAACCCCACTCTACTACAACCTACACTACAACACCCACCA
>OZ024766.1:18814245-18836745 GCA_964016885.1 Eledone cirrhosa | reverse complement strand
CCTTGGCCCTAGGGCTACCTCCCTACTCCCCACCAACAACACAGACCTGGCCACTCTATAGCAGTGTCCTTGGCCCTAGGGCTACCTCCCTACTCCCCACCAACAACACAGACCTGGCCACTCTATAGCAGTGTCCTTGGCCCTAGGGCTACCTCCCTACTCCCCACCAACAACACAGACCTGGCCACTCTATAGCAGTGTCCTTGGCCCTAGGGCTACCTCCCTACTCCCCACCAACAACACAGACCTGGCTACCCTGTAGCAGTGTCCTTGGTCCTCGGGCTACCTCCCTACTCCCCACCAACAACACAGACCTGGCCACTCTGTAGCAGTGTCCTTGGCCCTCGGGCTACCTCCCTACTCCCCACCAACAACACAGACCTGGCCACCCTGTAGCAGTGTCCTTGGCCCTAGGGCTACCTCCCTACTCCCCACCAACAACACAGACCTGGCCATTCTATAGCAGTGTCCTTGGCCCTAGGGCTACCTCCCTACTCCCCACCAACAACACAGACCTGGCCATTCTATAGCAGTGTCCTTGGCCCTAGGGCTACCTCCCTACTCCCCACCAACAACACAGAGCTGGCCACTCTGTAGCAGTGTCCTTGGCCCTAGGGCTACCTCCCTACTCCCCACCAACAACACAGACCTGGCCATTCTATAGCAGTGTCCTTGGCCCTAGGGCTACCTCCCTACTCCCCACCAACAACACAGAGCTGGCCACTCTGTAGCAGTGTCCTTGGCCCTAGGGCTACCTCCCTACTCCCCACCAACAACACAGACCTGGCCATTCTATAGCAGTGTCCTTGGCCCTCGGGCTACCTCCCTACTCCCCACCAACAACACAGACCTGGCCACTCTATAGCAGTGTCCTTGGCCCTAGGGCTACCTCCCTACTCCCCACCAACAACACAGACCTGGCCACTCTATAGCAGTGCCCTTGGCCCTAGGGCTACCTCCCTACTTACCACCATGGACACAGACCTGGCTACCCCTAGCAGTGGAGACTTCTGGGGGTCCTTGGCCCTAGGGCTACCTCCCTACTTACCACCATAGGTACAGTGTTGGCTACCCCTAGCAGTGGAGACTTCTGGTGTCCTTGGCCCTAGGGCTACCTCCCTACTTACCACCATAGGTACAGACCTGGCTACCCCTAGCAGTGGAGACTTTTGGTATCCTTGGCCCTAGGGCTACCTCCCTAGTTACCACCATAGGTACAGACCTGGCTACCCCTAGCAGTGGAGACTTCTGGTGTCCTTGGCCCTAGGGCTACCTCCCTACTTACCCCCATAGGTACAGACCTGGCTACCCTATAGCAGTGCCCTTGGCCCTAACGCTACCTCCCTACTCCCCACCAACAACACAGACCTGGCTACCCTGTAGCAGTGTCCTTGGCCCTCGGGCTACCTCCCTACTCCCCACCAGGCTACCCACCACCACCACCACAACAACAACAACAACAGCAACACTAACTTCTGCAGGAGCTTCTCAATCTTCGTCTCGTCCCTCGTTTTCCTGGCGTGCGACTCCAGCTGCCTCAGGCCCCGGTCTGCCACCAGCCCCTCGATGTTCTCCTTCGCGTTCCTCGCCTGCTCCTCCAGCTGGGACTGGAGGCACTCGATTTGAAGGGACAGGACCCTGTTGTCGTGGCAACCGCTGCTGCAGGGACATCCCGTCTCACCGGGATTCTTTTTGTTGCCTGGGAATATATAGAGACAGGTGTGTATATAGAGTGGGTGTATATATATATATAGTGGGTGTATATATATAGAGACAGGTGTGTATATAGAGTGGGTGTGTATATATAGAGACAGGTGTGTATATAGAGTGGGTGTATATATATAGAGACAGGTGTGTATATAGAGTGGGTGTATATATATATGTAGTGGGTGTATATATATAGAGACAGGTGTGTATATAGAGTGGGTGTGTATATATAGAGACAGGTGTGTATATAGAGTGGGTGTATATATATAGAGACAGGTGTGTATATAGAGTGGGTGTATATATATAGAGACAGGTGTGTATATAGAGTGGGTGTATATATAGAGTGGGTGTATATATATATATAGAGACAGGTGTGTATGTAGAGTGGGTGTATATATATATATATAGAGACAGGTGTGTATATAGAGTGGGTGTATATATATATATAGAGAGAGAGACAGGTGTGTATGTAGAGTGGGTGTATATATATATATAGAGACAGGTGTGTATATAGAGTGGGTGTATATATATATATATAGAGACAGGTGTGTATATAGAGTGGGTGTATATATATAGAGACAGGTGTGTATATATATATAGAGACAGGTGTGTATATAGAGTGGGTGTATATATAGAGAGACAGGTGTGTATATAGAGTGGGTGTATATATATAGAGACAGGTGTGTATATATATATAGAGACAGGTGTGTATATAGAGTGGGTGTATATATATAGAGACAGGTGTGTATATAGAGTGGGTGTATATATAGAGAGACAGGTGTGTATATAGAGTGGGTGTATATATATAGAGACAGGTGTGTATATATATATAGAGACAGGTGTGTATATAGAGTGGGTGTATATATATAGAGACAGGTGTGTATATATATATAGAGAGACAGGTGTGTATATAGAGTGGGTGTATATATATATATATAGAGTGGGTGTGTATATATAGAGACAGGTGTGTATATAGAGTGGGTGGATATATATAGATACAGGTGTGTATATAGAGTGGGTGTATATATATAGAGACAGGTGTGTATGTAGAGTGGGTGTATATATATAGAGACAGGTGTGTATATAGAGTGGGTGTATATATATAGAGACAGGTGTGTATATATATATAGAGACAGGTGTGTATATATATAGAGACAGGTGTGTATGTAGAGTGGGTGTATATATATATATAGAGACAGGTGTGTATATAGAGTGGGTGTATATATATATAGAGTGGGTGTGTATATATCTAGAGACAGGTGTATGTAGAGTGGGTGTATATAGAGTGGATGTATATATATAGAGACAGGTGTGTATATATAGTGGGTGTATATATATATATAGAGAGTGGGTGTGTATATAGAGTGGATGTGTATATATAGAGACAGGTGTGTATATAGAGTGGGTGTATATATAGAGACAGGTGTGTGTATATATAGACATGTGTCTCCATTGCAAGGCCAATGCTCTAACCACTGAGCCATGTGCCTCCATTGCAAGCCCAATGCTCTAACCACAGAGCCATGTGCCTCCATTGCAAACCCAATGCTCTAACCACTAAGCCATGTGCCTCCATTGCAAGGCCAATGCTCTAACCACTGAGCCATGTGCCTCCATTGCAAACCCAATGCTCTAACCACTAAGCCATGTGCCTCCATTGCAAGGCCAATGCTCTAACCACTGAGCCATGTACCTCCATTGCAAGCCCAATGCTCTAACCACTGAGCTATGTGCCTCCATTGCAAGCCCAATGCTCTAACCACTAAGCCATGTACCTCCATTGCAAGCCCAATGCTCTAACCACTAAGCCATGTGCCTCCATTGCAAGCCCAATGCTCTAACCACTAAGCCATGTACCTCCATTGCAAGCCCAATGCTCTAACCACTAAGCCATGTGCCTCCATTGCAAGCCCAATGCTCTAACCACTAAGCCATGTACCTCCATTGCAAGCCCAATGTTCTAACCACTAAGCCATGTGCCTCCATTGCAAGCCCAATGCTCTAACCACTAAGCCATGTACCTCCATTGCAAGCCCAATGCTCTAACCACTAAGCCATGTGCCTCCATTGCAAGCCCAATGCTCTAACCACTAAGCCATGTGCCTCCAATGCAAGGCCAATGCTCTAACCACTAAGCCATGTGCCTCCATTGCAAGGCCAATGCTCTAACCACTAAGCCATGTGCCTCCATTGCAAGCCCAATGCTCTAACCACTAAGCCATGTGTCACCATTGCAACCCAATGCTCTAACCACTAAGCCATGTGCCTCTATTGCAACCCAATGCTCTAACCACTAAGCCACGTGCCTCCATTGCAACCCAATGCTCTAACCACTAAGCCATGTGCCTCTATTGCAACCCAATGCTCTAACCACTAAGCCACGTGCCTCCATTGCAAGCCCAATGCTCTAACCACTAAGCCATGTACCTCCATTGCAAGCCCAATGCTCTAACCACTAAGCCATGTACCTCCATTGCAAGCCCAATGCTCTAACCACTAAGCCATGTGCCTCCATTGCAAGCCCAATGCTCTAACCACTAAGCCACGTGCCTCCATTGCAAGCCCAATGCTCTAACCACTAAGCCACATGCCTCCATTGCAAGCCCAATGCTCTAACCACTAAGCCACGTGCCTCCATTGCAACCCAATGCTCTAACCACTAAGCCACGTGCCTCCATTGCAACCCAATGCTCTAACCACTAAGCCACATGCCTCCATTGCAAGCCCAATGCTCTAACCACTAAGCCACGTGTCTCCATTGCAAGCCCAATGCTCTAACCACTAAGCCACGTGTCACCATTGCAAGCCCAATGCTCTAACCACTAAGTCACGTATCACCATTGCAAGCCCAATGCTCTAACCACTGAGCCACGTGTCACCATTGCAAGCCCAATGCTCTAACCACTAAGTCACGTGTCTCCATTGCAAGCCCAATGCTCTAACCACTAAGCCATGTGTCACCATTGCAACCCAATGCTCTAACCACTAAGCCATGTGTCACCATTGCAAGCCCAATGCTCTAACCACTAAGTCACGTATCACCATTGCAAGGCCAATGCTCTAACCACTAAGTCACGTATCACCATTGCAAGCCCAATGCTCTAACCACTAAGCCATGTGTCACCATTGCAAGCCCAATGCTCTAACCACTAAGTCACGTATCACCATTGCAAGGCCAATGCTCTAACCACTAAGTCACGTATCACCATTGCAAGCCCAATGCTCTAACCACTAAGCCATGTGTCACCATTGCAAGCCCAATGCTCTAACCACTAAGTCACGTATCACCATTGCAAGGCCAATGCTCTAACCACTAAGTCACGTATCACCATTGCAAGCCCAATGCTCTAACCACTAAGCCATGTGTCACCATTGCAAGCCCAATGCTCTAACCACTAAGTCACGTATCACCATTGCAAGGCCAATGCTCTAACCACTAAGTCACGTATCACCATTGCAAGGCCAATGCTCTAACCACTAAGCCACGTGTCACCATTGCAAGCCCAATGCTCTAACCACTAAGTCACGTGTCTCCATTGCAAGCCCAATGCTCTAACCACTAAGCCACGTGTCTCCATTGCAAGCCCAATGCTCTAACCACTAAGCCACGTGTCTCCATTGCAAGCCCAATGCTCTAACCACTAAGCCACGTGTCTCCATTGCAAGCCCAATGCTCTAACCACTAAGCCACGTGTCTCCATTGCAAGCCCAATGCTCTAACCACTGAGCCACGTGTCTCCATTGCAAGCCCAATGCTCTAACCACTAAGCCATGTGCCTCCATTGCAAGCCCAATGCTCTAACCACTAAGCCATGTGCCTCCATTGCAAGCCCAATGCTCTAACCACTAAGCCACGTGCCTCCATTGCAACCCAATGCTCTAACCACTAAGCCATGTGCCTCCATTGCAAGCCCAATGCTCTAACCACTAAGCCACGTGCCTCCATTGCAACCCAATGCTCTAACCACTAAGCCACGTGCCTCCATTGCAACCCAATGCTCTAACCACTAAGCCACGTGCCTCCATTGCAAGCCCAATGCTCTAACCACTAAGCCACGTGCCTCCATTGCAACCCAATGCTCTAACCACTAAGCCATGTGCCTCCATTGCAAGCCCAATGCTCTAACCACTAAGCCATGTGTCACCATTGCAAGCCCAATGCTCTAACCACTAAGCCATGTGTCACCATTGCAACCCAATGCTCTAACCACTAAGCCATGTGCCTCCATTGCAACCCAATGCTCTAACCACTAAGCCATGTGCCTCCATTGCAAGCCCAATGCTCTAACCACTAAGCCATGTGCCACCAATGCAAGCCCAATGCTCTAACCACTAAGTCATGTGCCACCAATGCAAGCCCAATGCTCTAACCACAGAGCCTTGTGCCTCCATTGCAACCCAATGCTCTAACCACAGAGCCATGTGCCTCCATTGCAAGCCCAATGCTCTAACCACTAAGCCATGTGCCACCAATGCAAGCCCAATGCTCTAACCACTAAGCCATGTGCCACCAATGCAAGCCCAATGCTCTAACCACTAAGCCATGTGCCACCAATGCAAGCCCAATGCTCTAACCACTAAGCCATGTGCCACCAATGCAAGCCCAATGCTCTAACCACTAAGCCATGTGCCACCAATGCAAGCCCAATGCTCTAACCACTAAGCCATGTGCCACCAATGCAAGCCCAATGCTCTAACCACTAAGCCATGTGCCACCAATGCAAGCCCAATGCTCTAACCACTAAGCCATGTGCCACCAATGCAAGCCCAATGCTCTAACCACTAAGCCATGTGCCACCAATGCAAGCCCAATGCTCTAACCACTAAGCCATGTGCCACCAATGCAAGCCCAATGCTCTAACCACTAAGCCATGTGCCACCAATGCAAGCCCAATGCTCTAACCACTAAGCCATGTGCCACCAATGCAAGCCCAATGCTCTAACCACTAAGCCATGTGCCACCAATGCAAGCCCAATGCTCTAACCACTAAGCCATGTGCCTCCATTGCAAGCCCAATGCTCTAACCACTAAGCCATGTGCCACCAATGCAAGCCCAATGCTCTAACCACTAAGCCATGTGCCACCAATGCAAGCCCAATGCTCTAACCACTAAGCCATGTGCCACCAATGCAAGCCCAATGCTCTAACCACTAAGCCATGTGCCACCAATGCAAGCCCAATGCTCTAACCACTAAGCCATGTGCCACCAATGCAAGCCCAATGCTCTAACCACTAAGCCATGTGCCACCAATGCAAGCCCAATGCTCTAACCACTAAGCCATGTGCCACCAATGCAAGCCCAATGCTCTAACCACTAAGCCATGTGCCACCAATGCAAGCCCAATGCTCTAACCACTAAGCCATGTGCCACCAATGCAAGCCCAATGCTCTAACCACTAAGCCATGTGCCACCAATGCAAGCCCAATGCTCTAACCACTAAGCCATGTGCCTCCATTGCAAGCCCAATGCTCTAACCACTAAGCCATGTGCCACCAATGCAAGCCCAATGCTCTAACCACTAAGCCATGTGCCACCAATGCAAGCCCAATGCTCTAACCACTAAGCCATGTGCCACCAATGCAAGCCCAATGCTCTAACCACTAAGCCATGTGCCACCAATGCAAGCCCAATGCTCTAACCACTAAGCCATGTGCCACCAATGCAAGCCCAATGCTCTAACCACTAAGCCATGTGCCACCAATGCAAGCCCAATGCTCTAACCACTAAGCCATGTGCCACCAATGCAAGCCCAATGCTCTAACCACTAAGCCATGTGCCACCAATGCAAGCCCAATGCTCTAACCACTAAGCCATGTGCCTCCATTGCAACCCAATGCTCTAACCACTAAGCCACGTGCCTCAATTGCAAGCCCAATGCTCTAACCACTAAGCCACGTGTCACCATTGCAAGGCCAATGCTCTAACCACTAAGCCACGTGCCTCCCATTCAGAAAATCTACCACATACATTGATATATATTCCGAGAGACGTGTGAAGACACCAACCTGTTCTACCTGAACTAATAGCCGCGACATTCTCAACATTCTTGGAATACTTCTGCTCGGTGATTGCCATCGCTGGTGGCTCCTTATGGAAGTAGGTCACCTCTTGGCTACCTGGACATGGCCCCAGAGTGAGAAGATGTTGAATTTTCTGTTTGTCTTCCAGTTCTCTCAGCTGAAATAGAGACGAAGAAAAAGGGGTTGTTTAGCCCTGGGTGAGTCCTGAGCAAGGCTGCTCTCTCTCAATATGACCATCACCACTTATAGTCAGACATAGCGTACAGTGTATCTAGGACTACATTATCTAATGTACAGTACAGTAGTTAGTATTAGTGGCTATCAGACATAGTGTACCTAGGACTACATTATCTAATGTACAGTACAGTACAGTAGTTAGTATTAGTGGCTATCAGACATAGTATATCTAGGACTACATTATCTAATGTACAGTACAGTAGTTAGTATTAGTGGCTATCAGACATAGTGTACCTAGGACTACATTATCTAATGTACAGTACAGTACAGTAGTTAGTATTAGTGGCTATCAGACATAGTGTATCTAGGACTACATTATCTACTGTACAGTACAGTAGTTAGTATTAGTGGCTATCAGACATAGTGTATCTAGGACTACATTATCTAATGTACAGTACAGCAGTTAGTATTAGTGGCTATCAGGCATAGTATATCTAGGACTACATTATCTAATGTACAGTACAGTAGTTAGTATTAGTGGCTATCAGAGATAGTGTATCTAGGACTACATTATCTACTGTACAGTACAGTAGTTAGTATTAGTGGCTATCAGACATAGTGTATCTAGGACTACATTATCTAATGTACAGTACAGCAGTTAGTATTAGTGGCTATCAGACATAGTATATCTAGGACTACATTATCTAATGTACAGTACAGTAGTTAGTATTAGTGGCTATCAGACATAGTATATCTAGGACTACATTATCTAATGTACAGTACAGTAGTTAGTATCAGTGGCTATCAGACATAGTGTATCTAGGACTACATTATCTAATGTACAGTACAGTAGTTAGTATTAGTGGCTATCAGACATAGTATATCTAGGACTACATTATCTAATGTACAGTACAGTAGTTAGTATTAGTGGCTATCAGACATAGTATATCTAGGACTACATTATCTAATGTACAGTACAGTAGTTAGTATTAGTGGCTATCAGACATAGTGTATCTAGGACTACATAATCTAATGTACAGTACAGTAGTTAGTATTAGTGGCTATCAGACATAGTGTATCTAGGACTACATTATCTAATGTACAGTACAGTAGTTAGTATTAGTGGCTATCAGACATAGTGTATCTAGGACTACATTATCTAATGTACAGTACAGTAGTTAGTATTAGTGGCTATCAGACATAGTATATCTAGGACTACATTATCTAATGTACAGTATAGTAGTTAGTATCAGTGGCTATCAGACATAGTGTATCTAGGACTACATTATCTAATGTACAGTACAGTAGTTAGTATTAGTGGCTATCAGACATAGTATATCTAGGACTACATTATCTAATGTACAGTATAGTAGTTAGTATCAGTGGCTATCAGACATAGTGTATCTAGGACTACATTATCTAATGTACAGTACAGTAGTTAGTATTAGTGGCTATCAGACATAGTGTACCTAGGACTACATTATCTAATGTACAGTACAGTAGTTAGTATTAGTGGCTATCAGACATAGTGTATCTAGGACTACATTATATAATGTACAGTACAGTAGTTAGTATTAGTGGCTATCAGACATAGTGTATCTAGGACTACATTATCTAATGTACAGTACAGTAGTTAGTATTAGTGGCTATCAGACATAGTGTATCTAGGACTACATTATCTAATGTACAGTACAGTAGTTAGTATTAGTGGCTATCAGACATAGTGTATCTAGGACTACATTATCTAATGTACAGTACAGTAGTTAGTATTAGTGGCTATCAGACATAGTGTACCTAGGACTACATTATCTAATGTACAGTACAGTACAGTAGTTAGTATTAGTGGCTATCAGACATAGTGTATCTAGGACTACATTATCTACTGTACAGTACAGTAGTTAGTATTAGTGGCTATCAGACATAGTGTATCTAGGACTACATTATCTAATGTACAGTACAGCAGTTAGTATTAGTGGCTATCAGGCATAGTATATCTAGGACTACATTATCTAATGTACAGTACAGTAGTTAGTATTAGTGGCTATCAGAGATAGTGTATCTAGGACTACATTATCTACTGTACAGTACAGTAGTTAGTATTAGTGGCTATCAGACATAGTGTATCTAGGACTACATTATCTAATGTACAGTACAGCAGTTAGTATTAGTGGCTATCAGACATAGTATATCTAGGACTACATTATCTAATGTACAGTACAGTAGTTAGTATTAGTGGCTATCAGACATAGTATATCTAGGACTACATTATCTAATGTACAGTACAGTAGTTAGTATCAGTGGCTATCAGACATAGTGTATCTAGGACTACATTATCTAATGTACAGTACAGTAGTTAGTATTAGTGGCTATCAGACATAGTATATCTAGGACTACATTATCTAATGTACAGTACAGTAGTTAGTATTAGTGGCTATCAGACATAGTATATCTAGGACTACATTATCTAATGTACAGTACAGTAGTTAGTATTAGTGGCTATCAGACATAGTGTATCTAGGACTACATAATCTAATGTACAGTACAGTAGTTAGTATTAGTGGCTATCAGACATAGTGTATCTAGGACTACATTATCTAATGTACAGTACAGTAGTTAGTATTAGTGGCTATCAGACATAGTGTATCTAGGACTACATTATCTAATGTACAGTACAGTAGTTAGTATTAGTGGCTATCAGACATAGTATATCTAGGACTACATTATCTAATGTACAGTATAGTAGTTAGTATCAGTGGCTATCAGACATAGTGTATCTAGGACTACATTATCTAATGTACAGTACAGTAGTTAGTATTAGTGGCTATCAGACATAGTATATCTAGGACTACATTATCTAATGTACAGTATAGTAGTTAGTATCAGTGGCTATCAGACATAGTGTATCTAGGACTACATTATCTAATGTACAGTACAGTAGTTAGTATTAGTGGCTATCAGACATAGTGTACCTAGGACTACATTATCTAATGTACAGTACAGTAGTTAGTATTAGTGGCTATCAGACATAGTGTATCTAGGACTACATTATATAATGTACAGTACAGTAGTTAGTATTAGTGGCTATCAGACATAGTGTATCTAGGACTACATTATCTAATGTACAGTACAGTAGTTAGTATTAGTGGCTATCAGACATAGTGTATCTAGGACTACATTATCTAATGTACAGTACAGTAGTTAGTATTAGTGGCTATCAGACATAGTGTATCTAGGACTACATTATCTAATGTACAGTACAGTAGTTAGTATTAGTGGCTATCAGACATAGTGTACCTAGGACTACATTATCTAATGTACAGTACAGTACAGTAGTTAGTATTAGTGGCTATCAGACATAGTGTATCTAGGACTACATTATCTACTGTACAGTACAGTAGTTAGTATTAGTGGCTATCAGACATAGTGTATCTAGGACTACATTATCTAATGTACAGTACAGCAGTTAGTATTAGTGGCTATCAGGCATAGTATATCTAGGACTACATTATCTAATGTACAGTACAGTAGTTAGTATTAGTGGCTATCAGAGATAGTGTATCTAGGACTACATTATCTACTGTACAGTACAGTAGTTAGTATTAGTGGCTATCAGACATAGTGTATCTAGGACTACATTATCTAATGTACAGTACAGCAGTTAGTATTAGTGGCTATCAGACATAGTATATCTAGGACTACATTATCTAATGTACAGTACAGTAGTTAGTATTAGTGGCTATCAGACATAGTATATCTAGGACTACATTATCTAATGTACAGTACAGTAGTTAGTATCAGTGGCTATCAGACATAGTGTATCTAGGACTACATTATCTAATGTACAGTACAGTAGTTAGTATTAGTGGCTATCAGACATAGTATATCTAGGACTACATTATCTAATGTACAGTACAGTAGTTAGTATTAGTGGCTATCAGACATAGTATATCTAGGACTACATTATCTAATGTACAGTACAGTAGTTAGTATTAGTGGCTATCAGACATAGTGTATCTAGGACTACATAATCTAATGTACAGTACAGTAGTTAGTATTAGTGGCTATCAGACATAGTGTATCTAGGACTACATTATCTAATGTACAGTACAGTAGTTAGTATTAGTGGCTATCAGACATAGTGTATCTAGGACTACATTATCTAATGTACAGTACAGTAGTTAGTATTGGTGGCTATCAGACATAGTATATCTAGGACTACATTATCTAATGTAATGTACAGTAGTTAGTATTAGTGGCTATCAGACATAGTATATCTAGGACTACATTATCTAATGTACAGTAGTTAGTATTAGTGGCTATCAGACATAGTATATCTAGGACTACATTATCTAATGTACAGTACAGTAGTTAGTATTAGTGGCTATCAGACATAGTATATCTAGGACTACATTATCTAATGTACAGTACAGTAGTTAGTATTAGTGGCTATCAGACATAGTATATCTAGGACTACATTATCTAATGTACAGTACAGTAGTTAGTATTAGTGGCTATCAGACATAGTATATCTAGGACTACATTATCTAATGTACAGTACAGTAGTTAGTATTAGTGGCTATCAGACATAGTGTATCTAGGACTACATTATCTAATGTACAGTACAGTAGTTAGTATGAGTGGCTATCAGACATAGTGTATCTAGGACTACATTATCTAATGTACAGTACAGTAGTTAGTATTAGTGGCTATCAGACATAGTATACCTAGGACTACATTATCTAATGTACAGTACAGTAGTTAGTATTAGTGGCTATCAGACATAGTGTATCTAGGACTACATTATCTAATGTACAGTACAGTAGTTAGTATTAGTGGCTATCAGACATAGTGTATCTAGGACTACATTATCTAATGTACAGTACAGTAGTTAGTATTAGTGGCTATCAGACATAGTATATCTAGGACTACATTATCTAATGTACAGTACAGTAGTTAGTATTAGTGGCTATCAGACATAGTGTATCTAGGACTACATTATCTAATGTACAGTACAGTAGTTAGTATTAGTGGCTATCAGACATAGTGTATCTAGGACTACATTATCTAATGTACAGTACAGTAGTTAGTATGAGTGGCTATCAGACATAGTGTATCTAGGACTACATTATCTAATGTACAGTACAGTAGTTAGTATTAGTGGCTATCAGACATAGTGTATCTAGGACTACATTATCTAATGTACAGTACAGTAGTTAGTATGAGTGGCTATCAGACATAGTGTATCTAGGACTACATTATCTAATGTACAGTACAGTAGTTAGTATTAGTGGCTATCAGACATAGTGTATCTAGGACTACATTATCTAATGTACAGTACAGTAGTTAGTATTAGTGGCTATCAGACATAGTATATCTAGGACTACATTATCTAATGTACAGTATAGTAGTTAGTATCAGTGGCTATCAGACATAGTGTATCTAGGACTACATTATCTAATGTACAGTACAGTAGTTAGTATTAGTGGCTATCAGACATAGTATATCTAGGACTACATTATCTAATGTACAGTATAGTAGTTAGTATCAGTGGCTATCAGACATAGTGTATCTAGGACTACATTATCTAATGTACAGTACAGTAGTTAGTATTAGTGGCTATCAGACATAGTGTACCTAGGACTACATTATCTAATGTACAGTACAGTAGTTAGTATTAGTGGCTATCAGACATAGTGTATCTAGGACTACATTATATAATGTACAGTACAGTAGTTAGTATTAGTGGCTATCAGACATAGTGTATCTAGGACTACATTATCTAATGTACAGTACAGTAGTTAGTATTAGTGGCTATCAGACATAGTGTATCTAGGACTACATTATCTAATGTACAGTACAGTAGTTAGTATTAGTGGCTATCAGACATAGTGTATCTAGGACTACATTATCTAATGTACAGTACAGTAGTTAGTATTAGTGGCTATCAGACATAGTGTACCTAGGACTACATTATCTAATGTACAGTACAGTACAGTAGTTAGTATTAGTGGCTATCAGACATAGTGTATCTAGGACTACATTATCTACTGTACAGTACAGTAGTTAGTATTAGTGGCTATCAGACATAGTGTATCTAGGACTACATTATCTAATGTACAGTACAGCAGTTAGTATTAGTGGCTATCAGGCATAGTATATCTAGGACTACATTATCTAATGTACAGTACAGTAGTTAGTATTAGTGGCTATCAGAGATAGTGTATCTAGGACTACATTATCTACTGTACAGTACAGTAGTTAGTATTAGTGGCTATCAGACATAGTGTATCTAGGACTACATTATCTAATGTACAGTACAGCAGTTAGTATTAGTGGCTATCAGACATAGTATATCTAGGACTACATTATCTAATGTACAGTACAGTAGTTAGTATTAGTGGCTATCAGACATAGTATATCTAGGACTACATTATCTAATGTACAGTACAGTAGTTAGTATCAGTGGCTATCAGACATAGTGTATCTAGGACTACATTATCTAATGTACAGTACAGTAGTTAGTATTAGTGGCTATCAGACATAGTATATCTAGGACTACATTATCTAATGTACAGTACAGTAGTTAGTATTAGTGGCTATCAGACATAGTATATCTAGGACTACATTATCTAATGTACAGTACAGTAGTTAGTATTAGTGGCTATCAGACATAGTGTATCTAGGACTACATAATCTAATGTACAGTACAGTAGTTAGTATTAGTGGCTATCAGACATAGTGTATCTAGGACTACATTATCTAATGTACAGTACAGTAGTTAGTATTAGTGGCTATCAGACATAGTGTATCTAGGACTACATTATCTAATGTACAGTACAGTAGTTAGTATTGGTGGCTATCAGACATAGTATATCTAGGACTACATTATCTAATGTAATGTACAGTAGTTAGTATTAGTGGCTATCAGACATAGTATATCTAGGACTACATTATCTAATGTACAGTAGTTAGTATTAGTGGCTATCAGACATAGTATATCTAGGACTACATTATCTAATGTACAGTACAGTAGTTAGTATTAGTGGCTATCAGACATAGTATATCTAGGACTACATTATCTAATGTACAGTACAGTAGTTAGTATTAGTGGCTATCAGACATAGTATATCTAGGACTACATTATCTAATGTACAGTACAGTAGTTAGTATTAGTGGCTATCAGACATAGTATATCTAGGACTACATTATCTAATGTACAGTACAGTAGTTAGTATTAGTGGCTATCAGACATAGTGTATCTAGGACTACATTATCTAATGTACAGTACAGTAGTTAGTATGAGTGGCTATCAGACATAGTGTATCTAGGACTACATTATCTAATGTACAGTACAGTAGTTAGTATTAGTGGCTATCAGACATAGTATACCTAGGACTACATTATCTAATGTACAGTACAGTAGTTAGTATTAGTGGCTATCAGACATAGTGTATCTAGGACTACATTATCTAATGTACAGTACAGTAGTTAGTATTAGTGGCTATCAGACATAGTGTATCTAGGACTACATTATCTAATGTACAGTACAGTAGTTAGTATTAGTGGCTATCAGACATAGTATATCTAGGACTACATTATCTAATGTACAGTACAGTAGTTAGTATTAGTGGCTATCAGACATAGTGTATCTAGGACTACATTATCTAATGTACAGTACAGTAGTTAGTATTAGTGGCTATCAGACATAGTGTATCTAGGACTACATTATCTAATGTACAGTACAGTAGTTAGTATGAGTGGCTATCAGACATAGTGTATCTAGGACTACATTATCTAATGTACAGTACAGTAGTTAGTATTAGTGGCTATCAGACATAGTGTATCTAGGACTACATTATCTAATGTACAGTACAGTAGTTAGTATGAGTGGCTATCAGACATAGTGTATCTAGGACTACATTATCTAATGTACAGTACAGTAGTTAGTATTAGTGGCTATCAGACATAGTGTATCTAGGACTACATTATCTAATGTACAGTACAGTAGTTAGTATTGGTGGCTATCAGACATAGTATATCTAGGACTACATTATCTAATGTAATGTACAGTAGTTAGTATTAGTGGCTATCAGACATAGTATATCTAGGACTACATTATCTAATGTACAGTAGTTAGTATTAGTGGCTATCAGACATAGTATATCTAGGACTACATTATCTAATGTACAGTACAGTAGTTAGTATTAGTGGCTATCAGACATAGTATATCTAGGACTACATTATCTAATGTACAGTACAGTAGTTAGTATTAGTGGCTATCAGACATAGTATATCTAGGACTACATTATCTAATGTACAGTACAGTAGTTAGTATTAGTGGCTATCAGACATAGTATATCTAGGACTACATTATCTAATGTACAGTACAGTAGTTAGTATTAGTGGCTATCAGACATAGTGTATCTAGGACTACATTATCTAATGTACAGTACAGTAGTTAGTATGAGTGGCTATCAGACATAGTGTATCTAGGACTACATTATCTAATGTACAGTACAGTAGTTAGTATTAGTGGCTATCAGACATAGTATACCTAGGACTACATTATCTAATGTACAGTACAGTAGTTAGTATTAGTGGCTATCAGACATAGTGTATCTAGGACTACATTATCTAATGTACAGTACAGTAGTTAGTATTAGTGGCTATCAGACATAGTGTATCTAGGACTACATTATCTAATGTACAGTACAGTAGTTAGTATTAGTGGCTATCAGACATAGTATATCTAGGACTACATTATCTAATGTACAGTACAGTAGTTAGTATTAGTGGCTATCAGACATAGTGTATCTAGGACTACATTATCTAATGTACAGTACAGTAGTTAGTATTAGTGGCTATCAGACATAGTGTATCTAGGACTACATTATCTAATGTACAGTACAGTAGTTAGTATTAGTGGCTATCAGACATAGTGTATCTAGGACTACATTATCTAATGTACAGTACAGTAGTTAGTATGAGTGGCTATCAGACATAGTGTATCTAGGACTACATTATCTAATGTACAGTACAGTAGTTAGTATTAGTGGCTATCAGACATAGTGTATCTAGGACTACATTATCTAATGTACAGTACAGTAGTTAGTATGAGTGGCTATCAGACATAGTGTATCTAGGACTACATTATCTAATGTACAGTACAGTAGTTAGTATTAGTGGCTATCAGACATAGTGTATCTAGGACTACATTATCTAATGTACAGTACAGTAGTTAGTATTAGTGGCTATCAGACATAGTATATCTAGGACTACATTATCTAATGTACAGTATAGTAGTTAGTATCAGTGGCTATCAGACATAGTGTATCTAGGACTACATTATCTAATGTACAGTACAGTAGTTAGTATTAGTGGCTATCAGACATAGTATATCTAGGACTACATTATCTAATGTACAGTATAGTAGTTAGTATCAGTGGCTATCAGACATAGTGTATCTAGGACTACATTATCTAATGTACAGTACAGTAGTTAGTATTAGTGGCTATCAGACATAGTGTACCTAGGACTACATTATCTAATGTACAGTACAGTAGTTAGTATTAGTGGCTATCAGACATAGTGTATCTAGGACTACATTATATAATGTACAGTACAGTAGTTAGTATTAGTGGCTATCAGACATAGTGTATCTAGGACTACATTATCTAATGTACAGTACAGTAGTTAGTATTAGTGGCTATCAGACATAGTGTATCTAGGACTACATTATCTAATGTACAGTACAGTAGTTAGTATTAGTGGCTATCAGACATAGTGTATCTAGGACTACATTATCTAATGTACAGTACAGTAGTTAGTATTAGTGGCTATCAGACATAGTGTACCTAGGACTACATTATCTAATGTACAGTACAGTACAGTAGTTAGTATTAGTGGCTATCAGACATAGTGTATCTAGGACTACATTATCTACTGTACAGTACAGTAGTTAGTATTAGTGGCTATCAGACATAGTGTATCTAGGACTACATTATCTAATGTACAGTACAGCAGTTAGTATTAGTGGCTATCAGGCATAGTATATCTAGGACTACATTATCTAATGTACAGTACAGTAGTTAGTATTAGTGGCTATCAGAGATAGTGTATCTAGGACTACATTATCTACTGTACAGTACAGTAGTTAGTATTAGTGGCTATCAGACATAGTGTATCTAGGACTACATTATCTAATGTACAGTACAGCAGTTAGTATTAGTGGCTATCAGACATAGTATATCTAGGACTACATTATCTAATGTACAGTACAGTAGTTAGTATTAGTGGCTATCAGACATAGTATATCTAGGACTACATTATCTAATGTACAGTACAGTAGTTAGTATCAGTGGCTATCAGACATAGTGTATCTAGGACTACATTATCTAATGTACAGTACAGTAGTTAGTATTAGTGGCTATCAGACATAGTATATCTAGGACTACATTATCTAATGTACAGTACAGTAGTTAGTATTAGTGGCTATCAGACATAGTATATCTAGGACTACATTATCTAATGTACAGTACAGTAGTTAGTATTAGTGGCTATCAGACATAGTGTATCTAGGACTACATAATCTAATGTACAGTACAGTAGTTAGTATTAGTGGCTATCAGACATAGTGTATCTAGGACTACATTATCTAATGTACAGTACAGTAGTTAGTATTAGTGGCTATCAGACATAGTGTATCTAGGACTACATTATCTAATGTACAGTACAGTAGTTAGTATTGGTGGCTATCAGACATAGTATATCTAGGACTACATTATCTAATGTAATGTACAGTAGTTAGTATTAGTGGCTATCAGACATAGTATATCTAGGACTACATTATCTAATGTACAGTAGTTAGTATTAGTGGCTATCAGACATAGTATATCTAGGACTACATTATCTAATGTACAGTACAGTAGTTAGTATTAGTGGCTATCAGACATAGTATATCTAGGACTACATTATCTAATGTACAGTACAGTAGTTAGTATTAGTGGCTATCAGACATAGTATATCTAGGACTACATTATCTAATGTACAGTACAGTAGTTAGTATTAGTGGCTATCAGACATAGTATATCTAGGACTACATTATCTAATGTACAGTACAGTAGTTAGTATTAGTGGCTATCAGACATAGTGTATCTAGGACTACATTATCTAATGTACAGTACAGTAGTTAGTATGAGTGGCTATCAGACATAGTGTATCTAGGACTACATTATCTAATGTACAGTACAGTAGTTAGTATTAGTGGCTATCAGACATAGTATACCTAGGACTACATTATCTAATGTACAGTACAGTAGTTAGTATTAGTGGCTATCAGACATAGTGTATCTAGGACTACATTATCTAATGTACAGTACAGTAGTTAGTATTAGTGGCTATCAGACATAGTGTATCTAGGACTACATTATCTAATGTACAGTACAGTAGTTAGTATTAGTGGCTATCAGACATAGTATATCTAGGACTACATTATCTAATGTACAGTACAGTAGTTAGTATTAGTGGCTATCAGACATAGTGTATCTAGGACTACATTATCTAATGTACAGTACAGTAGTTAGTATTAGTGGCTATCAGACATAGTGTATCTAGGACTACATTATCTAATGTACAGTACAGTAGTTAGTATGAGTGGCTATCAGACATAGTGTATCTAGGACTACATTATCTAATGTACAGTACAGTAGTTAGTATTAGTGGCTATCAGACATAGTGTATCTAGGACTACATTATCTAATGTACAGTACAGTAGTTAGTATGAGTGGCTATCAGACATAGTGTATCTAGGACTACATTATCTAATGTACAGTACAGTAGTTAGTATTAGTGGCTATCAGACATAGTGTATCTAGGACTACATTATCTAATGTACAGTACAGTAGTTAGTATTGGTGGCTATCAGACATAGTATATCTAGGACTACATTATCTAATGTAATGTACAGTAGTTAGTATTAGTGGCTATCAGACATAGTATATCTAGGACTACATTATCTAATGTACAGTAGTTAGTATTAGTGGCTATCAGACATAGTATATCTAGGACTACATTATCTAATGTACAGTACAGTAGTTAGTATTAGTGGCTATCAGACATAGTATATCTAGGACTACATTATCTAATGTACAGTACAGTAGTTAGTATTAGTGGCTATCAGACATAGTATATCTAGGACTACATTATCTAATGTACAGTACAGTAGTTAGTATTAGTGGCTATCAGACATAGTATATCTAGGACTACATTATCTAATGTACAGTACAGTAGTTAGTATTAGTGGCTATCAGACATAGTGTATCTAGGACTACATTATCTAATGTACAGTACAGTAGTTAGTATGAGTGGCTATCAGACATAGTGTATCTAGGACTACATTATCTAATGTACAGTACAGTAGTTAGTATTAGTGGCTATCAGACATAGTATACCTAGGACTACATTATCTAATGTACAGTACAGTAGTTAGTATTAGTGGCTATCAGACATAGTGTATCTAGGACTACATTATCTAATGTACAGTACAGTAGTTAGTATTAGTGGCTATCAGACATAGTGTATCTAGGACTACATTATCTAATGTACAGTACAGTAGTTAGTATTAGTGGCTATCAGACATAGTATATCTAGGACTACATTATCTAATGTACAGTACAGTAGTTAGTATTAGTGGCTATCAGACATAGTGTATCTAGGACTACATTATCTAATGTACAGTACAGTAGTTAGTATTAGTGGCTATCAGACATAGTGTATCTAGGACTACATTATCTAATGTACAGTACAGTAGTTAGTATGAGTGGCTATCAGACATAGTGTATCTAGGACTACATTATCTAATGTACAGTACAGTAGTTAGTATTAGTGGCTATCAGACATAGTGTATCTAGGACTACATTATCTAATGTACAGTACAGTAGTTAGTATGAGTGGCTATCAGACATAGTGTATCTAGGACTACATTATCTAATGTACAGTACAGTAGTTAGTATTAGTGGCTATCAGACATAGTGTATCTAGGACTACATTATCTAATGTACAGTACAGTAGTTAGTATGAGTGGCTATCAGACATAGTGTATCTAGGACTACATTATCTAATGTACAGTACAGTAGTTAGTATTAGTGGCCATCAGACAAAATACAATAGTATATATAGAGTAATGTAAATACTAAAGAGGTAAACAGAAAGAGGTGAGAGAACTCTGGCTGGATTCAACCGGTTTAAATGCAGGTATGTGTGATCCGAGGGAGATATGTAGGCTGTAGTTTTCAGCCAAGTGTTACCTTCAGCCTGTCATTCTCTGCGTAGAGGCGTAGCACGTGGTCCTTCTCCTGGAAGAGGTAAACCTGCATATCACTGAGGGCTTTCTGAAGTTCAGCTACTTCTTCCTCACGTTGACGAATCTCAAGTTGGAGTTTGTTCTGGAATAGAAACGACAACAGCTAGACATAGATATATATATATGGTGGCTGCCAACTCGTTTTCGAGTACGGCCACTACTTTATATACATGTAGGAGAACCCCTACCGATGCGCTGAACGAGTGTGACTTTTTAGTCCAGCCAGCGACTTGAAAACTCTGGTACAAACACTACACCTGTGACAATTATTGACACATAGTGCTGGGCCCATGGTACCATGTGACGACAAGTGCAGAGAGATCTCCTGATATAAAGCAATGCCTGTGCCGTGAAGCTTTTATAGTGAGCAAAGGCACTGCACAAAGCCAGTCCCACTCTCTTAACCAAGATGATATTTACCAAAAAGAAGAACAAGTCAACATCATTGGATACCATCAGGGTTGCAGGTGTTATATCAGAGTTTTCCCTCTCCTAGAATTCTGCCTTGACAAAGGCTAAGGGGTCATCTCTCCCGGTTATTTTGGATGGCCATTGACTCTTAAGAGCTCCTTTGCCCTTTGACAGGTTTTGTTTTTAGTCCTGCAGGATGTCCAAAGTCACCCTCCTCACCAAGAAACCTTGGTGGGGTTGCCAGTGACAATTATTGACATATAGTGCTGGGCCCATACATACATATACATACATACTATATAATATTTTGAGAATAAGCTCTCAGTCCTTTACAATAATTAAGCTCCAGGAAAGGGTCATTTCCGAGCAGTTAAATACATTAAAATATATGATAAACACAAAACGTGTTTGCATTGCAACAGACAGTCAGCTATTAATGAAATAAACTAATTAAAGTGAATACAATTTGTCTGTCTCGATATAAGTCAATAAAGACAATCTTATATTGGCAACTGCCATGATTCCTGGACAGATTTAAATTTCAAAATCCAAACCTGTTCTGTAGACGAATTTGAACCTCGAAACCTATATATATATCATCATTTTTCATTTTACGTCCGCTTTTTCCCTGCTTGCAAGGGTGGGATGGGAACTGATTCTGGCTTGATTTCTACAGCTGGATGCCCTTCCTAACACCAACCTCATTTACAGTGAGTGCTGGGTGCTTCTTTGCCGTGGCACCTCCACGACCACTTTACAGTGAGTGCTGAGTGCTTTTTTGCTGTGGCACCTCCACAACCACTTTACAGTGAGTGCTGGGTGC
>OZ024766.1:18799245-18801745 GCA_964016885.1 Eledone cirrhosa | reverse complement strand
TAATCCCCTGAAAATATCAGTTTTACTGTTTAATAAAGGAATTGAAATATAGATGAAATATATTTAATAAAAGTAATCAAGATTTATTTTATTTGGAAATAATCAATTTTTAAAGTTTAAAAAAAAAATAATATAAAGTAAGGACAAAGTACTTCCGCGGATTTATATCACTACATGTGAATGGAATTATAATAGCTTTGAATCGTTAATGACCTTTGTCAAGATAACATGCTGACCTCAATGGTAAATCGATATATCTATACGCTAGTAAGGAAAAAATAAGTCCGAGAAAAATTACAAATAAAAAAAGTTATTGATTAATAAAAAAAAATCGAAACTTTGATATAAAATATAAAATTGAAATATTTTGATGTTAAAAAGGAAAAAAAATAATGAATAAATATATATTTATTTTTAAATATTTTAAACATATCTTTGACCTTTCTCTATGTAACCTGTGTAGGTTCACAGTAAATCAATATATTCATACACAAGTATGTAAAGAGGCTCCTAATGGAAGCAAAACAAAGGGTTGACGACATTTTACGGGTACGAATTTCGATAACTTTATAAAATAAATAAACATCGTGGGCCAAAGATGATGGAATTATAGGAAAATATGTGCGAAAATTTTTAGGTTAAAAAGCCGTAACAAATATGTTTTTTACGTCCGTGAATGATGGAACTATGTTTTTGTGTGCGATGGCGGATGTTGATTGTTATGGTAGTGTTTGTAATTGTTTAACTCCCAAAAGTCGGCCCAAAATCCAGCAATGTCACGATTAAAGATGTTCCTTCGGGCCATGGCCATTCCATCGATTGTGAAAGAGAGTGGAGAGATGAAGAGACTGCTAGTAAATGGATGAAACGCGGAGGTAGAGATGCGGCTGCCATTTCTGAGAGGTCCAGTGGTCACGTAATGCATTGTTGGCTGACTGTGGGGATGGGGAATGTACATGATAAGAAGGAGGGAGGAGAGGGAGAGAGAGAGAGATTGAAACAATGAAGGAAGAGGAGGAGAGTTTGTTATTTAAACAATGTGAGAGGGGGGGGGAGAAGAAAGAGGAAGTAAAACAACGCGAGATTGTGAGAGAGAGAGAGAGAGATATATAAAGCTAGAGAAGAGAGGAGAGAGAAATATATAAAGACATAAAGGGGGGGAGTAAGAGAGAGAGAGAGTATTATTTAAACAATGAAAGAGCGAGAGTGAAAGGAGAAAGACTAATATATTTAGTAAGAGAAAGGAAGAGAGTAAAAGATATATACATATATATGTGAAAAGAAAGGGCGAGAAAGGAGATGGATACACAAAAGAAGAGACAATGATAAAAGGATAGGACGGAGAAAGGGAAAGAGAAGGATAAAGAAGCAGGAGAGAGAGAGAAAGAGTAAAGAAAGAAAAAATGTAAAGAGATAAGAGAGAGGGGGTTAAAAAAGAAGAAAGAGAAAAACAACGACAGCGTGGAAGAAGAGGAAGTAGAGATGTAAATAAAACAGAGAGAGAGAGTAAGTTCGAATTATAGTAGAAGTAATGGTAGCTAATAAAAGGAAAAAGCAGTAGCATAAATAATATAGGAAAGTCGCCATTAATGGGATAAAAAGCGTTCCAATTGCGACAATCACGTCTTTTTGTTGGGAACTATTTTATTATTAGTAATAGTAAGAGGTAACGTTACTATCGTGTTTAAAAGAGGTGGGAGGATATGTGAGAGAGGGAGTGATGAGGCTGATGCGGAGTGATGGAACGCTACGAGATTACGCGTGATCTCGTCAGGACGAATGGGATGGAGACACACCGAATGAGTAAGAAAGAGAGAGAGATTGAAAGATTATAAAGATACAGAGAGAGAGAGTGAGTCACGTATGAATACATAGAGAGAGTGAGCAACATGTGTGGATAGAGTAACTGTTATATAGAGAGGGAAAGATGTAGATATATTAAAAGGCATAAAGAGAGAGAGAGTAAAGTAGATAGAGAGATAGTTTATGAAAGAGGGAGAGATAGAGATAGACTAAGAAAACAGGAGCGAGTAAAAGCTTAATGTTGTAAGAGAGGGTGTGTTGTAGATAAACTAATGGTTATATAGAGAGGGTTAGAAAGAGAGGAAGAATAAAAGATTAGGAATTTAGAGAGAGATACTGAAGATATAGAGAGAAAGATACTGAGATATAGAGAGAAAGTTGAGTAGAGACATTAATAGTTATATAGAGAGGGTGATAGAGAGAGAGAGAATGTAGTTTATAGAGAGATGCAAGAGTAGAGAGACTAATAGTTATATAGAGAGTGTGGACATAGAGGGAGTGTAATAAAGAGACTAAACGTTATATAGAGAGTGTGAGAGTTAAAAGACTAAGGATTATATAGATAGGTTTGGGAAGAGTGGGAGTATAGTAAAAAGACTAAGAGTTGTAGAGAGAGGAATACAGAGTATAATAACATATAGAGAGGGAGTGCAGTAAAAAGACTAAGAGCTGTATAGAGAGGGTGAGAGTTAAAAGA
>OZ024766.1:18774245-18789245 GCA_964016885.1 Eledone cirrhosa | reverse complement strand
ACAGTGTGGACTGGGTACTGTTTGTTGTGACACCTACATGACCACTTTACAGAGTGGACTGGGTACTTTTTGTCGTGACACCTACATGACCACTTTACAGTGTGGACTGGGTACTTTTTGTTGTGACACCTACATGACCATTTTACAGTGTGGACTGGGTACTTTTTGTTGTGACACCTACATGACCACATCTACATGTCCACTTTACAGTGTGGACTGGGTACTGTTTGTTGTGACACCTACATGACCACTTTACAGAGTGGACTGGGTACTTTTTGTCGTGACACCTACATGACCACTTTACAGTGTGGACTGGGTACTTTTTGTCGTGACACCTACATGACCATTTTACAGTGTGGACTGGGTACTTTTTGTTGTGACACCTACATGACCACTTTACAGTGTGGACTGGGTACTTTTTGTTGTGACACCTACATGACCACTTTACAGTGTGGACTGGGTACTTTTTGTTGTGACACCTACATGACCACATCTACATGTCCACTTTACAGTGTGGACTGGGTACTGTTTGTTGTGACACCTACATGACCACTTTACAGAGTGGACTGGGTACTTTTTGTCGTGACACCTACATGACCACTTTACAGTGTGGACTGGGTACTTTTTGTTGTGACACCTACATGACCATTTTACAGTGTGGACTGGGTACTTTTTGTTGTGACACCTACATGACCACATCTACATGTCCACTTTACAGTGTGGACTGGGTACTGTTTGTTGTGACACCTACATGACCACTTTACAGAGTGGACTGGGTACTTTTTGTCGTGACACCTACATGACCACTTTACAGTGTGGACTGGGTACTTTTTGTTGTGACACCTACATGACCATTTTACAGTGTGGACTGGGTACTTTTTGTTGTGACACCTACATGACCACATCTACATGTCCACTTTACAGTGTGGACTGGGTACTGTTTGTTGTGACACCTACATGACCACTTTACAGAGTGGACTGGGTACTTTTTGTCGTGACACCTACATGACCACTTTACAGTGTGGACTGGGTACTTTTTGTCGTGACACCTACATGACCATTTTACAGTGTGGACTGGGTACTTTTTGTTGTGACACCTACATGACCACTTTACAGTGTGGACTGGGTACTTTTTGTTGTGACACCTACATGACCACTTTACAGTGTGGACTGGGTACTTTTTGTTGTGACACCTACATGACCACATCTACATGTCCACTTTACAGTGTGGACTGGGTACTGTTTGTTGTGACACCTACATGACCACTTTACAGAGTGGACTGGGTACTTTTTGTCGTGACACCTACATGACCACTTTACAGTGTGGACTGGGTACTTTTTGTTGTGACACCTACATGACCATTTTACAGTGTGGACTGGGTACTTTTTGTTGTGACACCTACATGACCACATCTACATGTCCACTTTACAGTGTGGACTGGGTACTGTTTGTTGTGACACCTACATGACCACTTTACAGAGTGGACTGGGTACTTTTTGTCGTGACACCTACATGACCACTTTACAGTGTGGACTGGGTACTTTTTGTCGTGACACCTACATGACCATTTTACAGTGTGGACTGGGTACTTTTTGTTGTGACACCTACATGACCACTTTACAGTGTGGACTGGGTACTTTTTGTTGTGACACCTACATGACCACTTTACAGTGTGGACTGGGTACTTTTTGTTGTGACACCTACATGACCACTTTACAGTGTGGACTGGGTACTTTTTGTTGTGACACCTACATGACCACTTTACAGTGTGGACTGGGTGCTTTTTGTTGTGACACCTACATGACCACTTTACAGTGTGGACTGGGTACCTTTTGTTGTGACACCTACATGACCACTTTACAGTGTGGACTGGGTACTTTTTGTTGTGACCCCTACATGACCACTTTACAGTGTGGACTGGGTACTTTTTGTTGTGACACCTACATGACCACTTTACAGTGTGGAATGGGTACCTTTTGTTGTGACACCTACATGACCACTTTACAGTGTGGACTGGGTACTTTTTGTTGACACCTACATGACCACTTTACAGTGTGGACTGGGTACCTTTTGTTGTGACACCTACATGACCACTTTACAGTGTGGACTGGGTACTTTTTGTTGTGACACCTACATGACCACTTTACAGTGTGGACTGGGTACTTTTTGTTGTGACACCTACATGACCACTTTACAGTGTGGACTGGGTGCTTTTTGTTGTGACACCTACATGACCACTTTACAGTGTGGACTGGGTGCTTTTTGTTGTGACACCTACATGACCACTTTACAGTGTGGACTCGGTACTTTTTGTTGTGACACCTACATGACCACTTTACAGTGTGGACTGGGTGCTTTTTGTTGTGACACCTACATGACCACTTTACAGTGTGGACTGGGTACTTTTTGTTGTGACACCTACATGACCACTTTACAGTGTGGACTGGGTACTTTTTGTTGTGACACCTACATGACCACTTTACAGTGTGGACTGGGTGCTTTTTGTCGTGACACCTACATGACCACTTTACAGTGTGGACTGGGTACTTTTTGTTGTGACACCTACATGACCTCTTTACAGTGTGGACTGGGTACTTTTTGTCGTGACACCTACATGACCACTTTACAGTGTGGACTGGGTACCTTTTGTTGTGACACCTACATGACCACTTTACAGTGTGGACTGGGTACTTTTTGTTGTGACACCTACATGACCACTTTACAGTGTGGACTGGGTGCTTTTTGTTGTGACACCTACATGACCACTTTACAGTGTGGACTGGGTGCTATTTGTTGTGACACCTACATGACCACTTTACAGTGTGGACTGGGTACTTTTTGTTGTGACACCTACATGACCACTTTACAGTGTGGACTGGGTACTTTTTGTTGTGACACCTACATGACCACTTTACAGTGTGGACTGGGTGCTATTTGTTGTGACACCTACATGACCACTTTACAGTGTGGACTGGGTACTTTTTGTTGTGACACCTACATGACCACTTTACAGTGTGGACTGGGTACTTTTTGTTGTGACACCTACATGACCACTTTACAGTGTGGACTGGGTGCTTTTTGTTGTGACACCTACATGACCACTTTACAGTGTGGACTCGGTACTTTTTGTTGTGACACCTACATGACCACTTTACAGTGTGGACTGGGTGCTTTTTGTTGTGACACCTACATGACCACTTTACAGTGTGGACTGGGTGCTTTTTGTTGTGACACCTACATGACCTCTTTACAGTGTGGACTGGGTACTTTTTGTTGTGACACCTACATGACCACTTTACAGTGTGGACTGGGTACTTTTTGTCGTGACACCTACATGACCTCTTTACAGTGTGGACTGGGTACTTTTTGTTGTGACACCTACATGACCACTTTACAGTGTGGACTGGGTACCTTTTGTTGTGACACCTACATGACCACTTTACAGTGTGGACTGGGTACTTTTTGTTGACACCTACATGACCACTTTACAGTGTGGACTGGGTACCTTTTGTTGTGACACCTACATGACCACTTTACAGTGTGGACTGGGTACTTTTTGTTGACACCTACATGACCACTTTACAGTGTGGACTGGGTACTTTTTGTCGTGACACCTACATGACCACTTTACAGTGTGGACTGGGTACTTTTTGTTGTGACACCTACATGACCACTTTACAGTGTGGACTGGGTGCTTTTTGTTGTGACACCTACATGACCACTTTACAATGGTGTCTGCACAAAAACTTCATGGGCCAGCAACATAAGGTGACATGACCAACAACCACCCTAGCGCTGGTGTCATGATAAACTACACCCAGTACACTCTGTAAAGGTCTTCTACCTTAGAAGCCGTGCCAATACAGGTGAGTCTTCAGTTGTCAAAGACAACAGACTACCTCTCTGGTGCTGGTGTCACGATAAATTACACATGGTACACTCTGTAAAATACACCCTGTTCATATAGTGTATATTTGCAATATATAGTGCTCATTTAGAATGTATTGAATATGTATTTACAATATATACTGTGTATATCTACTATATATACAGTGTATATATTTACAATATATATTGTGTGTGTATATATATGATATAACAGAGGTTATATTTATATTATACACGGTATATAGAGTATATAGAGGGATTATTTACAATATATGAAGTGTATATATTTATGCTGTAAGTGTTACATTATTTGCATGTGGAAAATATTCCATCAGCACTGCCCAAATGATGTCGGCATTACCTTTAATATCCACCCAAGGCTTGGGCCCTGTGTTATCTACCCAAGGCTTGGGCCCTGTGCTATCCACCCAAAGCTTGGGCCCTGTGTTATCTACCCAAGGCTTGGGCCCTGTGCTATCTACCCAAAGCTTGGGCCCTGTGCTATCTACCCAAGGCTTGGGCCCTGTGCTATCTACCCAAGGCTTGGGCCCTGTGCTATCTACCCAAAGCTTGGGCCCTGTGCTATCTACCCAAAGCTTGGGCCCTGTGCTATCCATCCACCACAAAAACCAAACTCTCATCTCATAACAACATTATGGCACAATTATTTCACCTCAATTGGTCCCGCTCTCTCTTTAACATTACACCAAAATATATAAAATCAGGAACAGTTCGCATAAAAATTCAAAAAGTCTTTGGATAAATTCCTCCAAGAAATCCCGGATGAACCTCCCACACCTGGATATGTCTCCGAAAACAGTAACTCTCCACTTGAGTGGGCCATGGTACCCAAATTATGATTGGGGTGTGAATCGTGATTTGAAAGACTTCGCCAGGTGATGCTATTAAGTTAGACATGGCCGAAACCTATCAAAGTTGTATTGTCTATATGTTTAAAATATATAATGTGTATATTTACAGAATCTAGTGTATATTACAATATATACACTATATACTGAGACTGAGGTTAGCTGGACATGTTCACCGACATCCAGAGTTGACACTGCACTCAGTGCTTCTGTGGGAGCCCCTACATGGACACACTGGAAGAGGGAGACTGAGGTTAGCTGGACATGTTCACTGACATCCAGAGTTGACACTGCCCTCAGTGCTCCTGTGGGAGCCCCTGCATTGACACACTGGAAGAGGGAGACTGAGGTTAGCTGGACATGCTCACTGACATCCAGAGTTGACACTGCACTCAGTGCTCCTGTGGGAGCCCCTACATGGACACACTGGAAAAGGGAGACCAAGGTTAACGTATGTTGATGCCCTAAGGACAGACACTGGTCTGTTGGAGACGCAGGACATTGCAGCGATAATGAGAGAACTCGTCCATGGATCTCGGGAATTTTACACACCCTAGATAGATAGATGTAGTATGTATATTTCTACAATATATACACTGTATATATATATATATATATATTTATAATATAGAGACCAGGTAATGCTGAAATATTTTCATCTTTGTTTTCCCATAGTAGCATGGGTTCCATGAGCATTCTTAAACAGTTATTATCCAAACACATCACATGTCCACACCAGCTCAGTCTCCTCTCCTACACACTATATCTGATTCCTCTTATAACCAGTTTTTCTCTCTGTCTAGGTCTTCCTCTACTGCATCTTCCTTCCACTGGGAACCCCTGGCATTTCTTCACCCAACAATCACCAACCAAACACACCACATGTCCACACCAGCTCAGTCTCCTCTCCTACACACTATATCTGATTCCTCTTATAACCAGCTTTTCTCTCTGTCTAGGTCTTCCTCTACTGCATCTTCCTTCCACGGGGAACCCCTGGCATTTCTTCACCCAACAATCACCAACCAAACACACCACATGTCCACACCAGCTCAGTCTCCTCTCCTACACACTATATCTGATTCCTCTTATAACCAGTTTTTCTCTCTGTCTAGGTCTTCCTCTACTGCATCTTCCTTCCACTGGGAACCCCTGGCATTTCTTCACCCAACAATCACCAACCAAACACATCACATGTCCACACCAGCTCAGTCTCCTCTCCTACACACTATATCTGATTCCTCTTATAACCAGTTTTTCTCTCTGTCTAGGTCTTCCTCTACTGCATCTTCCTTCCACTGGGAACCCCTGGCATTTCTTCACCCAACAATCACCAACCAAACACACCACATGTCCACACCAGCTCAGTCTCCTCTCCTACACACTATATCTGATTCCTCTTATAACCAGTTTTTCTCTCTGTCTAGGTCTTCCTCTACTGCATCTTCCTTCCACTGGGAACCCCTGGCATTTCTTCACCCAACAATCACCAACCAAACACATCACATGTCCACACCAGCTCAGTCTCCTCTCCTACACACTATATCTGATTCCTCTTATAACCAGTTTTTCTCTCTGTCTAGGTCTTCCTCTACTGCATCTTCCTTCCACTGGGAACCCCTGGCATTTCTTCACCCAACAATCACCAACCAAACACACCACATGTCCACACCAGCTCAGTCTCCTCTCCTACACACTATATCTGATTCCTCTTATAACCAGTTTTTCTCTCTGTCTAGGTCTTCCTCTACTGCATCTTCCTTCCACTGGGAACCCCTGGCATTTCTTCACCCAACAATCACCAACCAAACACACCACATGTCCACACCAGCTCAGTCTCCTCTCCTACACACTACACTTGATTCTTCTTATAACCAATGTTTTTCTCTCTACCTAGGTCTTTTTCAGTTTTCCTTCCACTGGGAACCCCTGACGCTTCTTCGCCCAACAATCACCATCCATACACACCACATGTCCATACCAGTGCAGTCTCCTCTCCTGCACACTACATTTGATTCCCAGTTTTTCTCTCAACACATCCATGATTCATCGTTGCCGTACGTTATCCTTAACAACCAACACAGCTTGCTTGATCCGTTGTAAATTCAATTACAATAATAAATATTTTGTGCTACTTTAGTGTGTGGTCTACCTTACCATTTACACTTCATTGGAGCAGACTCCTCAAATACTCCATCCTGAGAGTCCTGTCAGAAGCAAGTGTCTCCAACTGATCTGGCTGGGTCCCCAAGTGAGATCAGCCAAGTTTATGAATGTTATCCAACCGTCTTGCTTGAAGTCTACCCTTGGGTCTCCTGCCGGTTGGTTTTGCTCATAAAATCTGTCCAGTGATTCTTGTCCTGAGACATTCTAACCACATGTCCATAGTGTCAGAGCTGTGGTCTCTCAATTCAGAGATTCTTTCCTGAGACATTCTAACCACATGTCCATAGTGTCAGAGCTGTGATCTCTCAATTAGGAGATTCTTTCCTGAGACATTCTAACCACATGTCCATAGTGTCAGAGCTGTGATCTCTCAATTCAGAGATTCTTTCCTGAGACATTTTAACCACATGTCCATAGTGTCAGAGCTGTGATCTTTCAATTCAGAGATTCTTTCCTAAGACATTCTAACCACATGTCCATAGTATCAGAGCTGTGATCTCTCAATTAGGAGATTCTTTCCTGAGACATTCTAACCACATGTCCATAGTATCAGAGCTGTGATCTCTTAATCTAGAGATTCTTTCCTGAGACATTCTAACCACATGTCCATAGTATCAGAGCTGTGATCTCTCAATTCAGAGAAGTAGCAGCTCTACCTGGAGTGACTCTCCAGTGATTCTTTCCTGAGACATTCTAACCACACGTCCACAGTATCAGAGCTGTGATCTCTCAATTCAGAGAAGTAGCAGCTCTACCTGGAGTGACTCTCTAGTGATTCTTTCCTGAGACATTCGAACCACATGTCCATAGTATCAGAGCTCTGATCTCTCAATTCAGAGAAGTAACAGCTCTACCTGGAGTGACTCTCTAGTGATTCTTACCTGAGACATTCTAACCACATGTCCATAGTATCAGAGCTGTGGTTTCTCAATCCAGAGAAGTAGCAGCTCTACCTGGAGTGACTCTCCAGTGATTCTTTCCTGAGACATTCTAACCACATCTCCATAGTATCAGAGCTGTGATCTCTCAATTCAGAGAAGTAGCAGCTCTACCTGGAGTGACTCTCCAGTGATTCTTTCCTGAGACATTCGAACCACATGTCCATAGTATCAGAGCTCTGATCTCCGAGCTACACACTCTATCAAGTGCCATTACTCCAAAGACCGTTCAAAGGGATCCCATTTCAGCTGCTTGTATTTGCGATCGTATTCTTTTGTTTTTTACCCAAGATTCATGACCATAGTTAAGGGTTGGCATGAAAACTGAATTAAAGACAGCAGGTTTGGCTTTTATGCCTACCTCCCTTCTTTAAACTTAAATTAATGATATGTACTTTGTGTATGATTTAGGAGTGCCACAAACAAATATGCAGCAAAAGTGATCAAGGTGTGGCTAGAAAAGCTCTCTACTAACGCCTCATATTTTCTTTAGAGCCATAATCGTTAATACATGAAGAGGTAGACTGGCCAATGTTATCCGGTTCAGAGAAAGATGTTGATGTGGGTTTTCATTGTTTGCCCTTTTATATATCGACCAGTCATACATGAAATGGGTAGACCACATGCTTAACTCTTTAACATTTAAACCGTCCGTTTCCAGCCAAAATTCTCTCACTTCTTTCTGTTCAAACCGGTTGTAACTGGTCATTTATACCAACGTAAGGGTGTTCTCAAAATAAATATCAAAATCTCATAGATTCGATATTATGTGAGGCAAAGCCTTTACTGTGAAAATACAATAGTATATATAGAGTAATGTAAATGTTGTGAGATATTATGTGAGGTAAAGCCTTTACTGTGACAATACAATAGTATATATAGAGTAATGTAAATGTTATGTGAGATATTATGTGAGGTAAAGCCTTTACTGTGACAATACAATAGTATATATAGAGTAATGTAAATGTTATGTGAGGTATTATGTGAGGTAAAGCCTTTACTGTGACAATACAATAGTATATATAGAGTAATGTAAATGTTATGTGAGATATTATGTGAGGTAAAGCCTTTACTGTGAAAATACAATAGTATATATAGAAAAATGGATTTAAGTTCATTTGACAGCGTTGACTATGCATATTGTGGTAGACCGCTCGCTAAAGTAGCACCAAATACTTCACGTCAGAGATTAGTCTGATTCCATGGATACTACGTGACAAAGTGCAAGACTTTTTCTTCCCCCTGGAAGGGACACCTATCCATCACAAGGTTAACTTCCCTCACGGATGCTACAGGTACTCATTTTCAGCTGAGTGGATCGAAAGTCTCTCTTTCTGCGGCAAAACTGTTCACCACCCTGTCCAGAACTCCAACACCCAGCCTTGTGATCGTATCACCAACACCTTCACCGTACGACATAACACATCACCATCACCATTTAAGGTCTATTTTCAATATTCCTGTGGGTTAGGCAGACTGTCAACTGACCATGGCTTACTCATACGCTCTGTTTTAGGTTAGGGTGTTTTGTTTTCTACAACTGGATGACCTACCTAATACCAGGCTGGGCTGGGGGCCATTTGTCCTAGCACTGGCACAACTAATTTATAGGATGGGCCGTGTGCTTTTTGTTGTGGCACCAGCATGACCACCTTTCAGGGTGGACTGTGTGCTTTTTGTTGTGGCACCAGCACAACGACCTTTCAGAGTGGACTGTGCTTTTCGTTGTGGCACCAGCACAACCACCTTACAGGGTGGACTGTGTGCTTTTTGTCATAGCACCAGCACGACCACCTTCCAGGGTGGACTGTGTGCTTTTTGTCGTGGCACCCGCACGACCACCTTTCAGGGTGTGCCGTGTGCTTTTGTCGTGACACCCGCACGACCACCTTTCAGGGTGTGTTGTGTGCTTTTTGTCGTAGCACCAGCACAACCACCTTTTAGGGTGGACTGTGTGCTTTTTGTCGTGGCTCCAGCACAACCACCTTTCAGGGTGTGTCGTGTGCTTTTTGTCGTGCCACCAGCACGACCACCTTTCAGGGTGGACTGTGTGCTTTTTGTCGTGGCTCCAGCATGGTACTAACACTAGCTACGTTTTTATGTCATTTCAACCCTTTCATTAGCAGTTTCTACAGTGTGATGCCCTTCTTAAAACCAACTGCACTTTACAGAGTGTACTGGGTGTGTATTTTATTGTGTACTATTACCAAGAACCTTCCCCTCCCCCAAAAGAAGCAGGGGGGGGGGGGTGATATAATCTATGTTAAAATAATGTATCATTCGTAACCCTTAAAACAAAAAATTTCTGAGGTTGTTTTGTTTTCGGAATTATCTCCCCTTGTCATTTGAGTCCCCAACAATTTCCACTTAACTCTGAAGTGGCCCATTTGAGTTATGTCCCTTGACTCACTCTTTCTAAGTGTAATATATGTGTGTGCGCGCGTGTATTTGTATGTATGTTTATATATATATATACACACATATTGTAACTCCATTTATATATATATATATCATCATCATCATCATTTAACGACTATTTTCCATGACTGTGTGTGCTAGATGAGTTGTGTCATGAGACAAGTCAGGCCCGGAGACCATGTCATGCTAATACAGACCTGTATCTTGTCTTGGTTTCTACAGCTGGATGCCCTTCCTAATTTACGGGTGGACTGGGTGCTTTTTATTGTGGCACCAAAACAACCACCATACAGAGTGGACTGGGTGCTTTTTCTCATGGTACTAGATCAATATATGGTGGCTGCCAACTCGTTTTCGAGTACGGCCACTACTTTATATCCATGTAGGAGAACCCCTACCG
This sequence comes from Eledone cirrhosa, assembly GCA_964016885.1. NCBI lineage: Eukaryota > Metazoa > Mollusca > Cephalopoda > Octopoda > Eledonidae > Eledone > Eledone cirrhosa. The sequence continues at coordinate 18,778,565 of OZ024766.1, read as the reverse complement.
ATGCGCTGAACGAGTGTGACTTTTTAGTCCAGCCAGTGACTTGAAAACTCTGGTACAAACACTACACCTGTGACAATTATTGACACATAGTGCTGGGCCCATGGTACCATGTGACGACAAGTGCAGAGAGATCTCCAGATATAAAGCAATGCCTGTGCCGTGAAGCTTTTATAGTGAGCAAAGGCACTGCACAAAGCCAGTCCCACTCTCTTAACCAAGATGATATTTACCAAAAAGAAGAACAAGTCTACATCATTGGATACCATCAGGGTTGCAGGTGTTATATCAGAGTTTTCCTTCTCCTAGAATTCTGCCTTGACAAAGGCTAAGGGGTCATCTCTCCCGGTGATTTTGGATGGCCATTGACTCTTAAGAGCTCCTTTGCCCTTTGACAGGTTTTGTTTTTAGTCCTGCAGGATGTCCAAAGTCACCCTCCTCACCAAGAAACCTTGGTGGGGTTGCCAGTTTAGTCGCCAACGACCCGACCATGGGACAGGTTGTACTGGGATACATGTTACCAGTAGCACCAACTGGTGACCTGACATAAATCAATATATACATACATACATATATATAATATAGAAATAGCTTCTACAGGACTAGAACTGTTTCGTTCAGAGGAAGTCATCAGGAAATCCGACTCATTTATGCATTTTCTGTATAAATGCCACCACATTACATTGACAGTCAGCTTTCCAGATGATTTCCTTTGAATGAAACAGTTCTAGTCCTGTAGAAGCCATTTCTATATTAAATATTTATACTCTATGTATTGAGTACCTTACTTACTGTTGTTATCCATGATTGAGCCTGGGATACACATATATATATATAGATATATGTGTGTGTGTGTATACACCAGCTAGACTCTAACCCACCAGAGTACTCAATACTTGGAGTAGTAGAGTGGACCCCGATGGCTGTTCGGATCTAGCTTTCGAAACGGCCGAAACTCAGCCATCGGGGTCCTGAATCTTTTCTTTATATATATATATATATATATGATGGCTGCCCCCTCGTTATCGAGTATGGCCATTGCACGATATACCATTATTAATAATTATCAATTAATTCTATCGTGCAATGCCTGTGTGTGAAGATATGTTTTAAAGTGAGGAAAGACTGTGCACTGAGCCAATCCCACTCTCTGAGCGACAGTAGCTATAACCTGAAAAGAAGAAAAGATCAACATCATCGGTAACTACTGAGCCACAGGTTTTATATCGGAGTTATCCCAGTTTCCTGAGTTGCCTTCTCCTAGAAGAATGCCCTGACAAAGGCTAGGGGTCCTTCACTCCCAGTGGTGTAACCGCGCGATCGGGTGTCCAGCCCGACTATTTCTATGTCCCCTTTGCATATACATACACATGCACCCATGTATATACACATATACATATACATACATATGTACTTGTATATATATATAACGAAGGAAATGTGGTAAGGAACCAGGTGGACCATAACGCACCAAAGTACTCAATACTTAGGGTAGTAGAGTGGGTAATAGGAACGAGTAGGACCCCGACGGCTGAGCTCAAGCCGTTACGACAGCTAATACTGGACTATTAGCCGTCGAAACGGCTTGAGCTCAGCCGTCGGGGTCCTACTCGTTCCTGTATATATATATATTTTTTCCAATCAGATTTTAATTGTTTGACTCAAATAGCTTGCTCGCTTCTATGGCTTTGGGGTTAATGGTTTAACCATCATCTCAGTGTGTTTGGGCTTTTAATGTATGTTTATTGCTCAGGTTCACTCGTTTCTATTGAGCGCTTGCCACATTTCGGAAGTTGTTTTGCGCTAATTTCCAATAGCCGAAATGCGATTCTCGCTAATTTATATATCTACTAGCAGTGGTACCCGGCGTTGCACGGGATAAGGTATTGTGAAATATATAACCAACCGCCTTAGCTAAGCTTAGTATTGCCACAACCACGGCTGGCAAAGAAGTAAGGGTCTGGTGGTACGTAAGTAAGCAACACTGTGGCTTAAAACGTGAGGAAGAAGCTGTGTGCACTTACCAACTGTTTGGGGAATGAGTGTGAGATTTGTCGTGAGCAAGGGTGGCTGAATAACCGGAGGCAGCAGACAGTCAGACATACAGACAGATATTATAAGGGCGCGTTCTGGACGTAGTGCGAATTATAGGAAGTGACATAATGCAGACATACAGACAGATATAAGGGCGCGACATTATATGTATGTATCTATCTAATAAGAGAAAGACTAAGAATTATAGAGAGAGATCGCTAAATCGCCTAATGCGGTCCCTAGGGCATTGAAAATTTGAAATTTTTTTTTGCTCATAACACTCCCTGAAACATAAGTATTACATGTGTAAAGTTTGAAAACAGTCGGTTGGGTGCTTCTCTAGTTTTAGGGATTCAAACTCACACACACCACACACAGACATCCTTAGTTTTATATATATATATATATATATAACCAAAAGTTAAACAAGGGTCATTTATTACTCAATGAATATAGTTTTACAATAGATTAGAAGCACTCAACAGGAAAAGTTTTCTGGAGTTATTAATCATCATCATCATTTTACGTCCGCTTTTCCCTGCTTGCAAGGGTGGGACGGGAACTGATTCTGGCTTGATTTCTACAGCTGGATGCCCTTCCTAACACCAACCTCATTTACAGTGAGTGCTGGGTGCTTTTTGTTGTGACACCTCCACGACCACTTTGCAGTGAGTGCTGGGTGCTTTTTTGCTGTGGCACCTCCACGACCACTTTACAGTGAATGCTGGGTGCTTTTTTGCCGTGGCACCTCCACAACCACTTTACAGTGAGTGCTGGGTGCTTTTTTTGCCGTGGCACCTCCACGACCACTTTACAGTGAGGGCTGGGTACTTTTTTGCCGTGGCACATCCACGACCACTTTACAGTGGAATGATAGGGACCCCAGTCCCTATCATCTCATTTCTACAGCTGAGTAAACTGGAGCAATGTGAAATAAAGTGTCTTGCTCAAGGAAACAACATATCACCCGGTCTGAGAATTGAACTCACGACCTTTCCATTGCAAGGCCAATGCTCTAACCACTAAGCTATGTGCCTCCATATATATATATATATATGTGATCAGTCAAGGTGTGTGGCTGAGTGGTTAGAGAATTGGGTTCGCAATCATGAGGTCATTTGTTTGATTGCTGGACCAGGCGATGTCTTATGTCCTTGAGCAAGACACTTTATTCCACGTTGCTCCTTCTACCTGGAGTTGTGACCGATAGATAGTATTAGCAACTGGAAAGACCGAAGGAAACATTTTCCTCGGTCCTATTTGACGAAAGTCGATGGATCCTTTTATATGTGATCATAGTTATGTAATGTTGTTGAATTAATTAAGTCTGTTAAATGTTTAATTAAATTAAGGTTTTAATTATGTAATATGTGTTGTACATAAAGGTTTGATATTTTCAGGGACTTGGAGTATATAAAAGGTAGGTGTGATGGCACTATGTTTAGAAATGTTTAACTGGGTGGATGGGTTGCTTACTTGATGGGTAAATAGACGGGTAGATATAGAGTTGTACGGGTGAACGAATGGGTGAAGGACATTGATGTATGGGTAAATAGATAGGTGGGCAGATAAATAGAGTGGTCGTGGTTGGGTAGGTATATATATATATATATACAGAGTTTGACTTAAGTTTAATGTATTATATATATAGGTAACTATAGATATTTCTAGGGTGGGTAAAATTCCCGAGATCCATGGACGAGTTCTCTCCAGTGGTCTCTGTCCCTCATTATCGCTGCCATGTCCTGCGTCTCCAACAGACCAGTGTCTGTCCTTAGGGCATCAACATAGGTTAACCTCGGTCTTCCTCTTCCAATGTGTCCATGTAGGGGCTCCCACAGGAGCACTGAGTGCAGTGTCAACTCTGGATGTCGGTGAGCATGTCCAGCTAACCTCAGTCTCCCTCTTCCAGTGTGTCCATGTAGGGGCTCCCCCACAGGAGCACTGAGTGCAGTGTCAACTCTGGATGTCGATGAGCATGTCCAGCTAACCTCAGTCTCCTCTGTGTCACTTTTGAGCTGACTATAGATATACAAAGACCTGAAGATCTGCCTCTTCATTGCTGTAGTGGAGTCTGTGCTGCTGTACGGGTCTGAGACTTGGACACTGGCCAAGAAACTCACTCAGATGGTGGATGGGTGCTACACGAGAATGCTGAGGATGGCTCGTTGTTGTAGTGGAGTCTGTGCTGCTGTACAGGTCTGAGACTTGGACACTGACCAAGAAACTCACTCAGATGGTGGATGGGTGCTTCATGAGAATGCTGAGGATGGCTCTGAACATTAATCA
>OZ024766.1:18764245-18766745 GCA_964016885.1 Eledone cirrhosa | reverse complement strand
TTCCCCCCTCTCTTTTTAACGCTTGTATGTCTCTTACTGTCCTTCTCACTCCTTTACCTATATGTTACTCTCTTTCCCCCCTCTCTTTTAACGCCTGTATGTCTCTTACTGACCCTCTCACTCCTTTACCTATATGTTACTCTCTTTTTCCCCCTCTCTTTTTAACGCCTGTATGTCTCTTACTGACCCTCTCACGCCTTTACCTATATGTTACTCTCTTTTCCCCCTCTCTTTTATTGCCTGTATATCTCTTACTGTCCCTCTCTTTCCTTTACCTATATGTTACTCTCTTTTCCCCCCTCTTTTATTGCCTGTATATCTCTTACTGTCCCTCTCTTTCCTTTACCTATATGTTACTCTCTTTTCCCCCCTCTTTTATTGCCTGTATATCTCTTACTGTCCCTCTCTTTCCTTTACCTATATGTTACTCTCTTTAATCCCCCTCTCTGTTATTGCCTGTATATCTCTTACTGTCCCTCTTTTTCCTTTACCTATATGTTACTCTCTTTAATCCCCCTCTCTCTTTTAACTCTTGTATGTCTCTTACTCTCTCTCCTTCTCCTCTACACGTATGTTACTGTCTTTTATCCCCCTCTCTCTTTTAAACTCTTGTATGTCTCTTACTCTCACTACTCCTCCTCTACACGTATGTTACTGTCGTTTATCCCCCTCTCTTTTTAACGCTTACACTCTCCACTTCCTCTCTCCCACCTCTTCTTTCCCACGCTGCTTTCTTCAACCCCTTCCATCTTCGTCTATATGTCTTTATTGCCCTCCCTCTCACCCTTCGCTTGTATTCCTCCCTCCGTCACCCCCTTTACTTTTATCTTCTTCCACTTCCTCCTACTATCCTTTCCCTTTCGCCTCCCCTCCCTTTCACCCTCTTCTACGTTTTTGTTTCTCTTCCTCCCCCCCCTCCCCATCACCCTGTTTTTAGTTAAGAAAATGACTAATATTGTTAGTTCCGGTCCCGGTGCATTCTGGTATAGAAATTACTGTGTTGATGGAGAACTGACCTCTCTCTCACACTTAAACTATCACCCCCTCTCACTGTCACTACTACCCTCTCTATCTTGCTCACTCAAACTTAATCTCTCACCCTCACTATCTCTTTCTCTCTCCCTCTCTCTCACATTTAAACTATCACTCCCTCTCACACTCACTATCTCTTTATCTCTCTCCCTCTCTTCTCTCTCTCTCTCTATATATATATGTTTCACCCTCCCTCTCTCTATCTAATATATATACACATATACACACACACATATATATACGTATACATATGTATATATACACATACATACATATGTATGTATAATTTGAACAGTTTTAAGCAGACCTTTGTGTTTATATATAAGCTATATACGCACATGAGCCTGTGTTGTCAGGTATAACTCGCTTTAGCCATAATAAAGAATGTTATATGTTTGCATGTGTATATATATATATATACATGTGTTATATATATGTGTATGTGTGTATATATATATATACACACACATCGCTTTAGCCATAATAAAGAATGTTATATATGTTTGCATGTGTATATATATACACATGTTTTATATATATATATGTGTATGTGTGTATATATATACACACACATCGCTTTAGCCATAATAAAGAATGTTATGTTTGCATGTGTGTATATATATATATATATATATATACATGTGTTATATATATAAATGTGTGTGTGTATATATATATATACACACACATCGCTTTAGCCATAATAAAGAATGTTATGTTTGCGTGTGTGTGTATATATATATATATATATACATGTGTGTGTATGTATATATATATATATACGTGTGTGTATGTATGTGTATATATATATATATATATATACACACACCGCTTTAGCCATAATAATGCTGTTTGCATGTATATATATATATATATATATATATATATATATACATACGTGTATCTGTATATATATATATACACATCGCTTTAGCCATAATAATGTGTGTATATATATATATATATATATGTGTATGTCTTAAATATATATGTATATATATGTGTATGTCTTAAATATATATATATATATATGTGTATGTCTTAAATATATATATATATATACGTGTATGTGTATATGTTTGCATGTGTGTATATATACATATATACACGTGTTATATATATGTGTATGTGTTAAATATATATATATATATATACGTGTATGTGTATATGTTTGCATGTGTGTATATATACATGTATACACGTGTTATATATATGTGTATGTGTTAAATATATATATATATATGTGTATGTGTATGTGTATATGTTTGCATGTGTGTATATATACATGTATACACATGTTATATATATATATACACACACGCACCTGTCTCTGGGCTTGGTGTGTTTTGGTTCCATACAGAAGCCACTTTGCTATCAACCTATTTAGGGTTAATCGATACATATATATGTATATATCGATCTATCTATATTACGCCCGATATGTGACCTATCGCTCTACTCTAAATGT
>OZ024766.1:18684245-18759245 GCA_964016885.1 Eledone cirrhosa | reverse complement strand
AAAGTAGAAACAATATATATATATAAATCATAGAATAAGGGGGGAAAACTCAAGGCAAGGAAGCTGATAAAACAGCAAAATGCCATCAATGATGGCGCCTGGTAAAATTTACCTCAAAGGATAAAAAAAATCAGTGGCTAGAAGTGTGTTTGCCCACAGAAGTTATAGGAATAAAGGAAAAAAAGGAAGAACAATGTACAAGAGGAGATCACACAAATATTTAAATACTCTCATCAGCTTTTGAGACCGCTTGTGGTTTCAACGATTTAACTAAAGGTACCACATAAGATGGACGGCTCGTAGTATCAGAGAAATAAGTATCTCTGTTGGTATTTTTCTTATCCTTTGAAGTAAATGTTTTGCTGCTTTAACAGCTTCCTTGCATTGAGATTTCCCCATTATTTTACGAATTCTAATGCACTTGAACCCGATATTCGAGGCAACTTTGTTTATTCAATATGTGTTTCTCCTTATTCCAGGGCTGTACTCTACGAATTCCCCATGTTGAGAGAAAGCTACTGGATTTATTTAACCTCTTCAAGGTGAGTGTTTGTGTCTCTGTTCTGCTGTGTGTGTTTGTGTCTCTGTTCTGCTGTGTGTGTGATGTTTAGCAGAAAATATTTAAAAACAGGTTCGTTAATTCAAAATGTTTGTAATATATTTACTGTAATACTGTAAATATTCACAACAATCTGTCCACCAGTAAAGATACTATAAACATTTAGTACAAAACAACACTATGACTACATCACATTAAATATTAAAGTCTTTACTGTAATACTGTAAATTTTCACAACAATCTGTCCACCAGTAAAGATACTATAAACATTTAGTACAAAACAACACTATGACTACATCACATTAAATATTAAAGTCTTTACTGTAATACTGTAAATATTCACAACAATCTGTCCACCAGTAAAGATACTATAAACATTTAGTACAGAACAACACTATGACTACATCACATTAAATATTAAAGTCTTTACTGTAATACTGTAAATTTTCACAACAATCTGTCCACCAGTAAAGATACTATAAACATTTAGTACAAAACAACACTATGACTACATCACATTAAATATTAAAGTCTTTACTGTAATACTGTAAATATTCACAACAATCTGTCCACCAGTAAAGATACTATAAACTAGTGGACAGTTTGTAGAAATTTACAGTAAGGACTTTAATATTTAACATTTACATTACTCTATATATACTATTGTATTGTCACAGTAAAGGCTTTACCTCACATAATACCTCACATAACATTTATATTACTCTATATATACTATTGTATTTTCACAGTAAAGGCTTTACCTCACATAATATCTCACATAACATTTACATTACTCTATATATACTATTGTATTGTCACAGTAAAGGCTTTACCTCACATAATATCTCACATAACATTTACATTACTCTATATATACTATTGTATTGTCACAGTAAAGGCTTTACCTCACATAATATCTCACTTCACATTTACATTACTCTATATATACTATTGTATTGTCACAGTAAAGGCTTTACCTCACATAATATCTCACATAACATTTACATTACTCTATATATACTATTGTATTGTCACAGTAAAGGCTTTACCTCACATAATATCTCGCATAACATTTACATTACTCTATATATACTATTGTATTGTCACAGTAAAGGCTTTACCTCACATAATATCTCACATAACATTTACATTACTCTATATATACTATTGTATTGTCACAGTAAAGGCTTTACCTCACATAATATCTCACATAACATTTATATTACTCTATATATACTATTGTATTGTCACAGTAAAGGCTTTACCTCACATAATATCTCACATAACCTTTACATTACTCTATATATACTATTGTATTGTCACAGTAAAGGCTTTACCTCACATAATATCTCACATAACATTTACATTACTCTATATATACTATTGTATTGTCACAGTAAAGGCTTTACCTCACATAATATCTCACATAACATTTACATTACTCTATATATACTATTGTATTGTCACAGTAAAGGCTTTACCTCACATAATATCTCACATAACATTTACATTACTCTATATATACTATTGTATTGTCACAGTAAAGGCTTTACCTCACATAATATCTCACATAACCTTTACATTACTCTATATATACTATTGTATTGTCACAGTAAAGGCTTTACCTCACATAATATCTCACATAACATTTACATTACTCTATATATACTATTGTATTGTCACAGTAAAGGCTTTACCTCACATAATACCTCACATAACATTTACATTACTCTATATATACTATTGTATTGTCACAGTAAAGGCTTTACCTCACATAATATCTCACATAACATTTACATTACTCTATATATACTATTGTATTGTCACAGTAAAGGCTTTACCTCACATAATATCTCACATAACATTTACATTACTCTATATATACTATTGTATTGTCACAGTAAAGGCTTTACCTCACATAATATCTCACATAACATTTACATTACTCTATATATACTATTGTATTGTCACAGTAAAGGCTTTACCTCACATAATATCTCACATAACATTTACATTACTCTATATATACTATTGTATTGTCACAGTAAAGGCTTTACCTCACATAATATCTCACATAACCTTTACATTACTCTATATATACTATTGTATTGTCACAGTAAAGGCTTTACCTCACATAACATTTACATTACTCTATATATACTATTGTATTTTCACAGTAAAGGCTTTACCTCACATAATATCGAATCTAGGAGATTTTGATATTATTCATTTTGAGAACAATACTTTAACATAAGTATGAGGAGCCAGTTACGGCTGGTTTGAACAGAAAGTGGTAGATCGGCCAGTCTAAATGAGTTAATATTTAATGTGATGTGGTCATTGTGTTGTACAAGATGTTTAAAGTGACATTCAATTGTTTTATCATTACTTGTTGTGTTTTTCATAGATTGTGGAAGAGGAGACTGGCTATGACTTTGTATGTAAAGAGAGACGCTGGTCAAAAGTGGCCGCGCAGCTAGGACTACCCTCGGGGAAGGGACTCGGCTCCATTATTAAGGCTCACTATGATCGCATACTCTACCCATTTTGGCTCTTTAAGAATGACCAGCCATTTTCACATAAGGTCAGTTCAACTTCTCTCTCTCTCTTTCTCTTTCTCTCTCTCTCTCTCTCTCTCACTCTCTCTCTCTTTTCTCCCTCTCTCTTTCTATCTCTCTTTCACTCTTCTCTCTCTCTATCTCTCACTCTTCCCCCTCTCTCTTTCTATCTCTTTCACTCTTCTCCCTCTCCCTCTCTCTCTCTCTTCTCCCTCTCTCTCCCTCTTCTCCCTCTCTATCTCTATTCTCCCTCTATCTCTCTCACTCTTCTCCCTCTCTCTTTCACTCTTCTCCCTCTCTCTTTCTATCTCTTTCACTCTTCTCTCTCTCTCTCTCTTTCACTCTTCTCCCTCTCTCTTTCTATCTCTCTTTCACTCTTCTCCCTCTCTCTCACTCTTCTCCTTCTCTCTCTCTCTTCTCCCTCTCTCTTTCTATCTCTCTTTCACTCTTCTCCCTCTTTCTCTATCTCTCTCACTCTTCTCCCTCTCTCTTTCTATCTCTCTTTCACTCTTCTCGCTCTCTCTCTCTATCTCTCTCACTCTTCTCCCTCTCTCTCTATCTCTCTTTCACTCTTCTCCCTCTCTCTTTTTTCTCTCTATCTCTTTCACTCCTCTCTCTGTCTTTGTTTCACTCTCTCTTTCACTCCTCTCTCTGTCTTTGTTTCTCTCTCTCTTTCACTCCTCTCTCTGTCTTTGTTTCACTCTCTCTTTCACTCCTCTCTCTGTCTTTGTCTCTCTCTCTCTCTATCTTTCCCTCACCCTCTCTTGCTCTTCTCTCTGTCCCTCACCCTCTCTCTGTTATGTTCTAATCTCTTTCTATCACCCTCAGGCTACCGACATGCACTCCGAGGCGGCCGATGACAAGTCCGACAAGGAATACAGACCCCACGGTATCATAGCAACTGACTCCACCAGTGGGGGATACACACGCAAAACCAAGAGAAATTTCTTCAAAATAACGGTATGTTGTTGGAGTTTTTTTTTTTTTTTTTTTAATCCTCCTGTTGTTGTGGTTGAACCCTGACAAACCGTGGGAAGCAACGTGAGATGAAATGCCTTGCTCAAGAACACAACACAATGAATCAAGTTGCCCCAGTCCGTAAATCAAACCCACATTTGACTAATTAAGCCACCCCAGTCCGCAGATCAAGCCAGCCAGCCAGTGGATCAAGCTGCACCAGTCCACGGATCAAGCCGCACCAGTCTGTGGATCAAGCTGCTCCAGTCCACGGATCAAGCCGCACCAGTCTGTGGATCAAGCTGCTCCAGTCCACGGATCAAGCCGCACCAGTCTGTGGATCAAGCTGCACCAGTCCACGGATCAAGCCGACCCAGTCCGCAGATCAAGCCAGCCAGCCAGTGGATCAAGCTGTTCCAGTCCACGGATCAAGCTGCTCCAGTCTGTGGATCAAGCCAGCCAGACAGTGGATCAAGCCGCACCAGTCTGTGGATCAAGCTGTCCCAGTCTGCGGATCAAGCTGTCCCAGTCTGTGGATCAAGCCGACCCAGTCCGCGGTTCAAGCCGCCCTAGTCTGCAGATCAAGCCGCCTCAGTATGCGGTTCAAGCCAGCCTGCCAGTGGGTTGAGCTGCCCCAGTCCGCGGTTCAAGCCGCCTCAGTCCACGGTTCAAGCCAACCTGCCAGTGGGTTGAGCTGCCCCAGTCGGCGGATCAAGCCATCCAGTCCATCAGTCAAACCGACATTTCACCGATCAAGCTGTTCCAGTCCATGAACCAAACCTATTGACCCACCGTTGTGGGTCCAAGACCCTAATAATTCTTGCTGTCCTTCTCCGCCCCACCCAATTATTCCCGAGAGGATCATGAGTGGGGGTTGGTTTTAGGGGGAGCAGTGTCTTTCGACACGCCTCCGAGAGGGTCCTGTTGAAAGCAACCGTCTCCGAAAGGATCCAGCTGGATCCCCAAACGAGATCCATTGATACAAACTGAGCTTTCCTGTCTATAGGTCTGTCTGTATGTCTTTCAGACTTCACCTAACCACTTTAAATATATGTCTGTGTGTCTTTCACACCTCACCTAACCATTATACCACTCTAAATACCTGTCTGTGTGTCTTTTAGACCTCACCTAACCATTATACCACTCTAAATATGTCTGTGTGTCTTTCAGACCTCACCTAACCACTTTAAATATGTCTGTGTGTCTTTCAGACCTCACCTAACCACTTTAAATATATGTCTGTGTGTCTTTCAGACCTCACCTAACCACTTTAAATATATGTCTGTGTGTCTTTCAGACCTCACCTAACCATTATACCACTCTAAATATGTCTGTGTGTCTTTCAGACCTCACCTAACCACTTTAAATATGTCTGTGTGTCTTTCAGACCTCACCTAACCACTTTAAATATATGTCTGTGTGTCTTTCAGACCTCACCTAACCACTTTAAATATATGTCTGTGTGTCTTTCAGACCTCACCTAACCACTTTAAATATATGTCTGTGTGTCTTTCAGACCTCACCTAACCATTATACCACTCCAAATACCTGTCTGTGTGTCTTTCAGACCTCACCTAACCATTATACCACTCTAAATATGTCTGTGTGTCTTTCAGACCTCACCTAACCACTTTAAATATATGTCTGTGTGTCTTTCAGACCTCACCTAACCACTTTAAATATCTGTCTGTGTGTCTTTCAGACCTCACCTAACCATTATACCACTCTAAATACCTGTCTGTGTGTCTTTCAGACCTCACCTAACCACTTTAAATATCTGTCTGTGTGTCTTTCAGACCTCACCTAACCATTATACCACTCTAAATATGTCTGTGTGTCTTTCAGACCTCACCTAACCACTTTAAATATATGTCTGTGTGTCTTTCAGACCTCACCTAACCACTTTAAATATATGTCTGTGTGTCTTTTAGACCTCACCTAACCACTTTAAAAATATGTCTGTATGTCTTTCAGACCTCACCTAACCATTATACCACTCTAAATACCTGTCTGTGTGTCTTTCAGACCTCACCTAACCACTTTAAATATATGTCTGTGTGTCTTTCAGACCTCACCTAACCACTCTAAATACCTGTCTGTGTGTCTTTCAGACCTCACCTAACCACTTTAAATATATGTCTGTGTGTCTTTCAGACCTCACCTAACCACTTTAAATATATGTCTGTGTGTCTTTTAGACCTCACCTAACCACTTTAAATATATGTCTGTGTGTCTTTCAGACCTCACCTAACCACTTTAAATATATGTCTGTGTGTCTTTCAGACCTCACCTAACCATTATACCACTCTAAATACCTGTCTGTGTGTCTTTCAGACCTCACCTATCCATTATACCACTCTAAATATGTCTGTGTGTCTTTCAGACCTCACCTAACCACTTTAAATATATGTCTGTGTGTCTTTCAGACCTCACCTAACCACTTTAAATACCTGTCTGTGTGTCTTTCAGACGTCACCTAACCATTATACCACTCTAAATACCTGTCTGTGTGTCTTTCAGACCTCACCTAACCATTATACCACTCTAAATACCTGTCTGTGTGTCTTTCAGACGTCACCTAACCATTATACCACTCTAAATATGTCTGTGTGTCTTTCAGACCTCACCTAACCACTTTAAATATATGTCTGTGTGTCTTTCAGACCTCACCTAACCACTTTAAATATATGTCTGTGTGTCTTTCAGACCTCACCTAACCATTATACCACTCTAAATATGTCTGTGTGTCTTTCAGACCTCACCTAACCACTTTAAATATATGTCTGTGTGTCTTTCAGACCTCACCTAACCACTTTAAATATATGTCTGTGTGTCTTTCAGACCTCACCTAACCATTATACCACTCTAAATATGTCTGTGTGTCTTTCAGACCTCACCTAACCACTTTAAATATATGTCTGTGTGTCTTTCAGACCTCACCTAACCATTATACCACTCTAAATATGTCTGTGTGTCTTTCAAACCTCACCTAACCACTTTAAATATATGTCTGTGTGTCTTTCAGACCTCACCTAACCACTTTAAATATATGTCTGTGTGTCTTTCAGACCTCACCTAACCATTATACCACTCTAAATATATGTCTGTGTGTCTTTCAGACCTCACCTATCCATTATACCACTCTAAATATGTCTGTGTGTCTTTCAGACCTCACCTAACCACTTTAAAAATATGTCTGTGTGTCTTTCAGACCTCACCTAACCACTTTAAATATATGTCTGTATGTCTTTCAGACCTCACCTAACCACTTTAAATATGTCTGTGTGTCTTTCAGACCTCACCTAACCACTTTAAATATATGTCTGTGTGTCTTTTAGACCTCACCTAACCACTTTAAATATATGTCTGTGTGTCTTTCAGACCTCACCTAACCACTTTAAATACCTGTCTGTGTGTCTTTCAGACCTCACCTAACCATTATACCTGTCTGTGTGTCTTTCAGACCTCACCTAACCACTTTAAATATATGTCTGTGTGTCTTTCAGACCTCACCTAACCACTTTAAATATATGTCTGTGTGTCTTTCAGACCTCACCTAACCACTTTAAATATATGTCTGTGTGTCTTTCAGACCTCACCTAACCACTTTAAATATATGTCTGTGTGTCTTTCAGACCTCACCTAACCATTATACCACTCTAAATATCTGTCTGTCTATCTGTCAGACCTTCACCTAACCACTGTGCCACTCTATCTGTCTATCTATCTATGTTCCAGGCTCCCCCAGTCCAAACCAATGTTCCAAACTCCAAAATAGACTACTCAGCCAATAATGAGCTGAGAAAACTACAGTTTTATGGAGCTGGGCCCAAAGCAGCAGTTCCCAGCACAGTGAAAGGTAAGTTACACCATTACCACTACCACTACCTCCAACAACACCACCATTGACACCACCACCTCCAACAACACCACCACCACCACCTTCAACAACAAAAACACTAACATCACCACCATACACACCAACACTACCACCATACACGCCAACACCGACTCAATACATACCACCACCACCGCCACTACTTCCTCCAACAACACCATACACACCACCACCACTGCCAATAGTACCACTACACACCACCACCACCACTACTTCCTCCAAGAACACCATACACACCACCACCACTGCCAATATCAACAACATCAAGAATACCATCAACAGTGAATGTTGTGCCGTAGTCACCCAGTGTGTGTATATGTTGCGGTATAAACCACTGTCTGTGTTGTAGTGTTCCAGTGTGTGTGTGTGTGTGTGTGTGTGTTGTAGTGCTCCAGTTTGGTCTGTATATCTCAATATTTTCTCCGTCTTTTGCAGAAGAGAAGGCTGATGGTAAAGTGAAAAAAGAATGTAAATCAAAAGTTAAAGATGAATTTCCCCCTGTAAGTATATATTGTTGTTCCAGCTGTGATCGTCCCCATGTCTTTTATTCAACCATAGTGTATCTAGGACTACATTATCTAATGTACAGTACAGTAGTTAGTATTAGTGGCTATCAGACATAGTATATCTAGGACTACATTATCTAATGTACAGTACAGTAGTTAGTATTAGTGGCTATAAGACATAGTGTATCTAGGACCACATTATCTAATGTACAGTACAGTAGTTAGTATTAGTGGCTATCAGACATAGTGTATCTAGGACTACATTATCTAATGTACAGTACAGTAGTTAGTATTAGTGTCTATCAGACATAGTATATCTAGGACTACATTATCTAATGTACAGTACAGTAGTTAGTATTAGTGGCTATCAGACATAGTGTATCTAGGACTACATTATCTAATGTACAGTACAGTAGTTAGTATTAGTGGCTATCAGACATAGTGTATCTAGGACTACATTATCTAATGTACAGTACAGTAGTTAGTATTAGTGGCTATCAGACATAGTATATCTAGGACTACATTATCTAATGTACAGTACAGTAGTTAGTATTAGTGGCTATCAGACATAGTATATCTAGGACTACATTATCTAATGTACAGTACAGTAGTTAGTATTAGTGGCTATCAGACAGTGTATCTAGGACTACATTATCTAATGTACAGTACAGTAGTTAGTATTAGTGGCTATCAGACATAGTGTATCTAGGACTACATTATCTAATGTACAGTACAGTAGTTAGTATTAGTGGCTATCAGACATAGTATATCTAGGACTACATTATCTAATGTACAGTACAGTAGTTAGTATTAGTGGCTATCTGACATAGTGTATCTAGGACTACATTATCTAATGTACAGTACAGTAGTTAGTATTAGTGGCTATCAGACATAGTATATCTAGGACTACATTATCTAATGTACAGTACAGTAGTTAGTATTAGTGGCTATCAGACATAGTGTACCTAGGACTACATTATCTAATGTACAGTACAGTAGTTAGTATTAGTGGCTATCAGACATAGTGTATCTAGGACTACATTATCTAATGTACAGTACAGTAGTTAGTATTAGTGGCTATCAGACATAGTGTACCTAGGATTACATTATCTAATGTACAGTACAGTAGTTAGTATTAGTGTCTATCAGACATAATGTATCTAGGACTACACTATCTAATGTACAGTACAGTAGTTAGTATTAGTGGCTATCAGACATAGTGTATCTAGGACTACATTATCTAATGTACAGTACAGTAGTTAGTATTAGTGGCTATCAGACATAGTATATCTAGGACTACATTATCTAATGTACAGTATAGTAGTTAGTATTAGTGGCTATCAGACATAGTATATCTAGGACTACATTATCTAATGTACAGTACAGTAGTTAGTATTAGTGGCTATCAGACATAGTGTATCTAGGACTACATTATCTAATGTACAGTACAGTAGTTAGTATTAGTGGCTATCAGACATAGTATATCTAGGACTACATTATCTAATGTACAGTACAGTAGTTAGTATTAGTGGCTATCAGACATAGTATATCTAGGACTACATTATCTAATGTACAGTACAGTAGTTAGTATTAGTGGCTATCAGACATAGTGTACCTAGGACTACATTATCTAATGTACATGGTAACTAAAGGGTTAAAGTGTTTTGTTTGTCTTCTTCATCTTCTTCTCCTTTAAATTAAAAGCAATTATGAAATGTATTTAATTAGTCTGCCTTGTTTGAACTAATTACCTTTTACTTTACCTACCTGAGCAGGTGGACGCGTACGTTTGCCACGTGTGTTCTAAAGGAGACGGCGAGGAATTTATGCTACTATGCGACGGGTGTGACGATGCGTTTCACACTTACTGCCTTACACCACCAATGCCTGAAGTACCAAAGGGGGACTGGAGGTGCCCTCAATGTGTGAAAGAGGTAACTTTCATTCTTAATGATAACAGTATGAAAATTGTTGTCTACACTGCTCAGGTGCACTACAACTCATCAAAGGTGCATGTATTGTATAGTGCATAGAATAACGTACAAATGTCAGGAAAGTGAACAGTGTATGAGTCATGATATACACAGACACACACTCTATTATATAAACATCATTATATGCACACCATTTATATAGTGAACTGGGAGGATCTGATAAATTCCGACCTTACACACTTGCACCTCTCTAAGACAGTGTCACTGGACCGAGGTCTTTGGCGCTACGCAGTAATACAGAAGACCCGCCTTGCCTATGTACAAAGCGAAACCTACAGTCAGTAGGCACCTCCTAACCAAATATACACCCCAATCCACTACCCCTACCCTATCATCCCACTCCCACCAACACCACCCTCTCTCTGTAAAGTTGGTACCACAACATCCAGTCCAAATAAATGAGATCGAGGTCGTGTAGGTGTCACGACAAAAAAAACACACAGTCCACGCTGTAATGTGGCCGTGTAGGTAACACGGTAAAAAGTTCCCAGTTCCACACTGTAAAGTGGTCGTGTAGGTGTCACGACAAAAAGCACCCAGTCCACACTGTAATGTGGTCGTGTAGGTAACACGGTAAAAAGTTCCCAGTTCCACACTGTAAATGTGGTTGGTGTTAGGAAGGGCATCCAGCCGTAGAAAACCTGCCAGACAGTCCTATATGAGCGAGACACAGTCACCCGACCAACCTTGCCTCAAGTGGGACAACTCCCGTCTAACCCATGCTTGCGTGGAAGATGGACGTTAAACGATGATGAACCTTTCGATTGCAAGTCAAATGCTCTAACAAAGGAATCCCTTGCTTGTATTTGTTATTGTATTCTTTGGGTCATTACCCAAGATTTATGACCATAGGTAAGGGTTTGTACGAATACCGTGTTTGGTTTTTACACTTACTTCCCTTCTGATTAAGGATTACTGCACCAGCTTCTGTAATTCTTACACTTAACTCAGCCTCCTGCCTACCATCACTCGTGAACATGGCCCCAAGATACTTGAACTTCTCTACCTGCTTCAGTGGAACTCCATTCACATGTAGAGTACACTGGACTGGTTTCCATGAGAGGACAAGTGTCTCAGTTTTCACAGTACAGGTTTTCATTCCAGCCATGCAGCACTCGGTAACAAACCTATCAAGTGCAAGTCAAAGATCTTCTTGATGATGATGATGAAAATTGTTGTGTACAGTGCTCAGGTGCACTACAACTCATCAAAGGTACATGTATTGTATAGTACATAGAATAATGTACAAATGTCAGGAAAGTGAACAGTGTATGAGTCATGATATACACACAAAGATGAAGGGTTAAAGTGTTTATAAGTCATGTTTATCAGGCTAAATCTAATATATAATGATTGGAAAACTGTGAAACTGTCAGGGATATTTTTTCTGAACACGTTATTAAAATAAGTTGGATTACTTTGAATAAATAATGAATTAATATTACATAATTTATCTACTAAATTTCGTGGCTGTTGATTAAACAGAAACATTCTTATATAAAAGTAATGTATAGCTTATTTTAAGATTACCTTCTTTCTGCTTAGCGACCGTTATATCATAGCACATATAGCTGTACACTATATCACATCATCATCATCATATGTCCGCTTTTCCCTGCTTGCAAGGGTGGGACGGGAACTGATTCTGGCTTGATTTCTACAGCTGGGTGCCCTTCCTAACTAACACCAACCTCATTTACAGTGTGGACTGGGTACTTTTTGTTGTGGCACCTCCACGACCACTTTGCAGTGGAATGATAGGGACCGCAGTCCCTATCATCTCATTTCTACAGCTGAGTAAACTGGAGCAATGTGAAATAAAGTGTCTTGCTCAAGGAAACAACACATCACCCGGTCTGAGAATTGAACTCACAACCTTTCGATTGCAAGCCCAATGCTCTAACCACTAAGCCATTTATATAAACATTCATATATTTGCATTGTTATTTAAGGTTTATATTTCTGTCGCTAATTTTCTTTTTTTTTTTATTTTCATAACATTTTAGTTTATTATATATACAGCTTATATATAATATCGTCTTTTTTAAATGTATCATGGATTACTTTACTGATTACATAAGACAGTGTAACGCAGTCTTCGTTCAATTTCTGTGTATATTGTCAATTAGGATTTTATTTGATGTATGATATCTACATGTATATATACCTGCGTATAATATCAATATACACACTACACATGCTAGCCGGAAACCACCTTAAGGGTGGTTTTTCTGTTAGTATCATCATCATCATCATCATCGTTTAACGTCCATCTTCCACGCTGGCATGGGTTTGGACGGGAATTTTCCCACTTGAGGCAAGAGTGGTTGTCTTGCTCGTATAGGACTGTCTGGCGGGTTTTCTACGGTCGGATGCCCTTCCTAACACCAACCACGTTTACAGTGTGGAACTGGGAGGTTTTTACCGTGTTACCTACACGGCCACATTACAGCGTGAACTGTCTGGCGGGTTTTCTACGGCTGGATGCCCTTCCTAACACCAACCACGTTTACAGTGTGGACTGGGAGGTTTTTACCGTGTTACCTACACGGCCACATTACAGCGTGGACTGTCTGGCGGGTTTTCTACGGCTGGATGCCCTTCCTAACACCAATCACATTTACAGTGTGGACTGGGAGGTTTTTACCGTGTTACCTACACGGCCACATTACAGCATGGACTGTCTGGCGGGTTTTCTACGGCTGGATGCCCTTCCTAACACCAACCACGTTTACAGTGTGGACTGGGAGTTTTTACCGTGTTGCCTACACGGCCACATTACAGCGTGGACTGTGTGTTTTTTTTTGTCGTGACACCTACACGGCCTCATTTATTTAGGACTGGATGTTGTGGTACCAACATAACTTTACATCGAAAGGGGTGGTGTGGATGGGGTGGGGGTAGTGGGACAGGGGTGTATTTTAGTAAGAGGTGCCTACTGACTGTAGGTTTCGCTTTGCATTTAGGCAAGGCGGGTCTTCTGTATTACTGCGTAGCGCCAAAGGTCTCGGTCCAGTGACATTGTCTTGGAGAGGTGTAAGTGTGTGAGGTCGGAATTTATCAAGTCGTCCCAGGTTTTTCTGGGTCTGCCTACTCCGTGGTTACCGTCTATTTTGATCGCGCTGCACTTTTTTTATGCAGCTGTCGTATTTCATGCGCATCACGTGGCCGTACCAACGTAGTCTTCTCTCAAGTAAACAGCATCTGATCCCTCTTATTCCTAATTTCTCACTTAGTTCATTTATGCTTTGCCGTTCACATCCAACGGAGCATGCATGCTTCGTTCCTTTCCAGTCTACGCAGGTCCTCTGCACACAATGCCCAGGTCCCACTGCCATGTAACATTGCTGTTCGTATGCAGGCATCATACAGCCTGCCTTTCATTTTTAGAGAGAACCCTTTAGCGGCTAATAGTGGTATAAGCTCTCTGAACTTTTTCCATCCCGTTCTGACTCTAGCTACTGTACTTTCAGAGCACCCTCCCCCACTGCTGATTTTGTCACCCAGGTAACAGGTGTCCACTATTTCTATAGAACCATCTGTGTAATGGAATGAGCTAGTATTCTGTGGGCACTTGCTGCTACTTATTGCACCTGAGCACCGGCCGCATATAAAATCTATATTCTTAGTTAGCTTACCTGCGATCCCTCTACATCTTTTATGCACCCATACTTTGCATTTGGACATAAAATGGAGTTTCTGCCTCCTCCTTTCCTACACACTGAGCATGGCCATTTCCCAGATGGGACCAGTGCCCTATTTTCCTTCCTACAAACTAGAACTTTAGTCTTAGACAAGTTAACTTTAAGGCCTTTTGATTCTAGGCCATGCTTCCATGTTTGGAATTTCTTCTCTAGTTCAGCCATTGATTCAGCTATGAGCGTTAGATCATCTGCATATAGGAGTTCCCATGGGCAGCCGGTCTTGAACTCCACTGTTATAGCCTGAAGGGCAATAATAAATAGTAGGGGACTAAGGACAGAGCCCTGATGGACACCAACTTTTACACTAAATTCTTCACAATATTCATTGTTAATTCTAACCTTGCTGACTGTTTCTTTATACATGGCTTGTATAGCTCTCACAAGCCATTTGTCAACACCTAGTTTTCTGAGAGCCCACCAGATAATGGGGCGTGGGACTCTGTCAAAGGCTTTCTCCAAGTCAACAAAAGCTAAGTATAGGGGTTTACTTTTAGCTAGGTACTTCTCCTGTAGTTGTCGTACAATGAAAAGAGCGTCTGTGGTACTTTTACCTGACACAAACCCGAACTGCATTTCATGCAGATCAATTCGCTCTCTGATTAGTTGCGCTATAACTCTTTCTGTGACCTTAGTATATAGTAATGAAGGGGACTAATTTTTTCTCTGTCTGTCACAGGCTTGCAAACCCCTCCACGATGTCTATGGATTTGAGCAGGCTGCTAAAGAATACACCCTGCAATCTTTTGGTGAGATGGCTGATCAGTTCAAATCAGACCATTTCAATATGCCTGTCCACGTAAGTATTGCTTCCAGAATTTATAAATGTGTTTTTGTGTGTGTGTGTGTATATTTATTTATATATCATCATCATCATCATCATCATTTTACGTCCACTTTTCCCTGCTTGCAAGGGTGGGACGGGAACTGATTCTGGCTTGATTTCTACAGCTGGATGCCCTTCCTAACACCAACCTCATTTACAGTGAGTGCTGGGTGCTTTTTTGCCATGGCACCTCCACGACCACTTTGCAGTGGAATGATATGGACCCCAGTCCCTATCATCTCATTTCTACAGCTGAGTAAACTGGAGCAATGTGAAATAAAGCGTCTTGCTCAAGGAAACAACACATCACCCGGTCTGAGAATTGAACTCGCAACCTTTCGATTGCAAGCCCAATGCTCTCACCACTAAGCCATGTGCCTTCATTATATATAATTCATTAATAAAGTACCAGTAATGCACTGGGTAATTGCTGGCCTTGTGCCTAAAGTAGAAACAATTATATATATATATATATAATGTTAACCTGTTTAGCTTGCTTCGTTTTTTTTTGGCTCTGGTGGCTGATAGCTTTATGACCGTCGTTTTCAGTTTGTCTGGCCTCTATAACGTATGTTAATTGCTCTGGTCTTCTTTTAGTCCATTGAGCGCTTGCCACATATCTCGAAAATTGCGTTTCGCTTTGTTTTTAACCACAGCCGAAATACGATCTCGCTGAAATTATATTTGTATATATCTACTAGCAGTAAAGCCCGGCGTTGCTCGGGGCTGCTCAATAGCTGTGTTAAAGTTACAATGTTAAGTTCCTTTCTTGGCTTAAAAACTGTAGAGTCTACAGTGTAGACTTTCATGTGGTACTTTTGATTAATACTCCCTCAACCAACAGTATGCCTTATGAAGTTAAGAAAACATAACCATAACCCGAATGTTAAAACAAAAGAGAATGCTGGGGGATAAAAACTGCACTGGTAATCTATTAACAAAAATCGATAAATGTAAACACTGCAACACTTGTCTCAGAGAAAAACATCAGCGTAACCAAACTTGAAACAAAGAAATTGGATGGACATGAAAAACAAAACAAAAAATGCATTATCTGTCTATCGATTGCTTCTAAATGAAAATCTTATGAGGCTTTATTCAAGATCAATCCTAACACCAACCTCGTTTACACTGTGGTCTGGGTGCTTTTTGCCGTGGCACCTCCACGACCACTTTACAGTGAGGGCTGGGTGCTTTTTTGCTGTGGCACCTCCACGACCACTTTACAGTGTGGGCTGGGTGCTTTTTGCTGTGGCACCTCCACGACCACTTTACAGTGAGTGCTGGGTGCTTTTTTGCCGTGGCACCTCCACAACCACTTTACAGTGAGTGCTGGGTGCTTTTTAGCCGTGGCACCTCCACAACCACTTTACAGTAAGTGCTGGGTGCTTTTTAGCCGTGGCACCTCCACGACCACTTTACAGTGAGTGCTGGGTGCTTTTTGCCGTGGCACCTCCACGACCACTTTGCAGTGTGGGCTGGGTGCTTTTTTGCCGTGGCACCTCCACGACCACTTTACAGTGTGGGCTGGGTGCTTTTTTGCTGTGGCACCTCCACGACCACTTTACAGTGAGTGCTGGGTGCTTTTTTGCCGTGGCACCTCCACGACCACTTTACAGTGAGTGCTGGGTGCTTTTTTGCCGTGGCACCTCCACAACCACTTTACAGTGAGTGCTGGGTGCTTTTTTGCCGTGGCACCTCCACGACCACTTTACAGTGAGTGCTGGGTGCTTTTTTGCCGTGGCACCTCCACGACCACTTTATATATATATATGTGCGTCTATTTGTAATATATTTGTGTATATTTGTATCTGTGTATGTAAATATATGTATGTGTATATATATATATATATAATCTCCACTGTTCTATAATTTATATATATTTTCCCCCTACTTCAGATGGTGTCATTTGATCAGGTAGAGAAGGAATTCTGGCGTCTAGTGAACACTCTGGAAGAGGATGTATCTGTCCAATATGGAGCAGACATCCACGCTATGGAGAAAGGAAGTGGTTTCCCTACCAAGACCAACAAACAGGTCTTTCCTGAAGACGAGGTAACTACTCTAGTTATTTATCTATCTGTCTATCTCTGCCTATCTATATATCTATCTGTCTATGGGGAAAGAAGTTATATGGTGGACGAGATTGAGAGGACTGAGGACAGATGCCTTTCTCTCCGGTCAACAACTCAGACTGAGGTCACCGGATGATGATTCGTGGGGTTATTTTTACTTGTAACTTTTCGGTGATGATTTTTAAAGTTGTTTATGTTTGTGTTTTTTGTTTGTTTCTTGTCAGGAATACATCAATTCTGGTTGGAATTTAAACAATTTACCTATCTTGGAAAAGTCGGTTCTTTGCCATATAAACGCAGATATTTCAGGAATGAAGGTAAGAAGTGATCTGGGAATGTGGTTTTGTTTGTTTTCTTTTTGTGGGGATGGATGGGGGGCTCATATGTGTAACTTTGCTATATATATATATATATATATATATATATATATATATATATATATATATATAGCAAAGTTAAGCAAAGTGTTGTAGTTTGCTTGAAGCATTCTTGAATAGGAAACACAAATTAAAATAATTTTGAAAACCATACAATGCACTGGAATGAAAATCAAGATTGCTAAGATGACAAAAGAATCTTACCTTAGCAAATTTTTAAATTATTTAAATTTGTGTATTTAAATTTGTTTGGTTAACCCCATATTCTAATATATATATATATAGTTATGTAATAAACAACATAAGATAATTATTTCATTTACCAGTGGTTTCTTGACTGAAAGCAAAATTTGCTTTCAGTCATCAGATTGAAAAATTCCATTTTCATTCTGATGACTGAAAGCAAATTTTGGTTGCTTTCAAGAAACCTAGTAGATGAAATAATTATCTTATGTTGTTTAATACCTAACTAATAAGCTCTGTAAGCTATATAGAGCACTCTGTTTTCCTGGACCTTTCCGACAGAATTACTTAATTTATATATATATATATGGAGGCACATGGCTTAGTGGTTAGAGCATTGGCCTTGCAATCGAAAGGTTGTGAGTTCAATTCTCAGACTGGGTGATGTGTTGTTTCCTTGAGCAAGACACTTTATTTCACATTGCTCCAGTTTACTCAGCTGTAGAAATGAGATGATAGGGACTGGGGTCCCTATCATTCCACTGCAAAGTGGTCGTGGAGGTGCCACAGCAAAAAAGCACCCAGCACTCACTGTAAATGAGGTTGGTGTTAGGAAGGGCATCCAGCTGTAGAAATCATGCCAGAATCAGTTCCCGTCCCACCCTTGCAAGCAGGGAAAAGTGGACGTAAAATGATAGAATGATGATATAAGAGTATGGGGTTAACCGAACAGCGACATGCAGACCACATTATCATCTCTTCCTGTATTTTCAGATCCCATGGTGTTACGTAGGCATGTGCTTTTCCTGTTTTTGCTGGCACAACGAGGATCATTGGAGTTACTCCATCAATTACATGCATTGGTAAGCTACCTTTCTATCTATCTCTCCATCTGCCTATATGTATGTCTGTCTAGCTCTCTATCTATCTGCCTATCCGTCTATTTGTCTGTCTGTCTGTCTGTCCGGACAACAACTCATTGCCTTTAGGTACCACTTTAGAAGGAGAATCAGGGTGGAGAGAGAGAGAGGCACTGCACCCCAGTAAATTTACTGAAAGGTGTTATATGGTGGACGAGGTTGAGAGGACTGAGGACAGCTGCCTTTCTCTCCGGACAACAACTCATTCCCTTCTTTAGGTACCACTTTAGAAGGAGAATCAGGGTGGAGAGAGAGGCACTGCACCCCAGTAAATTTACTGAAAGGTGGGTGAATGTGACAACAATGGCCCGAGTGATTGGGCCTTCTCTGTATATAAACCTGTAGGTTGAAGAAGAGAGCAAAAGGAAGAAAGGGGCACTTGTACAACACACTCCTGAAGTTGAGGGTTGTTCTATCTACGGGGTATTAAACAACCCATTTGTGGGGCCTTCCCCCCCTATTGGGGATTTTGATTGTTATATTTGTTTGTTTCATATTTTTACACGACTGTATGTAAAATCCCCGGCATGTCTTTGTTTTGTCCCTTTTTCTTGTGCGCCCTTGTGGCTAATAAAGAAATATATCTATCTATCTATCTGTCTATCTAGCCCTTTATCTGTGTCTCTCTCTCTGATATATATATATATGTTTATCTGTTTATCAACAGGGGTGAACCCAAGACCTGGTATGGCGTCCCTGGAGAAGCAGCCGAATTCTTTGAAGATTCGATGCGTAAATCAGCGCCAGAACTGTTTGAACAATCTCCTGACCTCCTCCATCAGCTTACCACCATAATGAACCCCAACATTCTTATGTCTATGGGTGTACCAGTAAGTATTCTGACGCTAACGAGGGTTGAATAAGGTTGGACTAGAATGGGCTGGAAGGTGTCTTTCTTTTGTGATTGAGTGTAGGGTATGTGTTGTGTTGTGTTGTGTTGTGTGTATATACACATGTATCTAAATGTATATATAGTTGTCTGTATGTATGTATATATGTATGTGTGTGTATACATTTATATATATATATAGTTGTATGTATGTATGTGTGTGTGTATACATTTATTTATATATATATATATATATACTTGTATGTATGTATATATGTGTGTATACATATATATATATATATAGTTGTCTATATGTATGTGTGTGTGTATATATTTATATATATATAGTTTATGTGTGTGTGTGTATATTTATATATATATATATATATATATATATATATATATATATAGTTTATATGTATGTATGTGTGTGTGTATACATTTATATATATATAAATATAGTTGTCTATATATATATATATATATATATATATGTGTGTGTGTATACATATATATGTATATATCGTATGTATATATATATATATATATATATATATATATATAGTTGTCTGTATGTATATACATACATTTATATATATATATATAGTTGTCTGTATGTATGTGTGTATATATATATGTGTGTGTGTGTATACATTTATATATATGTATATATAGTTGTATGTGTGTATATATATATATATATATATATATATATATAGTTGTCTGTATGGATGTGTATATATATCTGTTTGTGTGCCACCTCACTATTAGTTGTAGTAGTAATAGCAACAACAGTAGCAGCAGTAACAGTAGTAGTAGCAGTAGTAGTTTGTATGCATGTCTAATGTCTGTCTGTCTGTCTTTGCAGATAGTGAAAACCCATCAAGGTGCAGGTGAGTTTGTGGTGACATTTCCCCGGGCTTACCATGCTGGTTTTAATCAGGGTTACAACTTTGCTGAAGCTGTCAACTTCTGTCCTGCAGACTGGGTGAGACATTTTATATCTATCTACCTGTCTGTCGTCTCTCTCATCTATATCTACCTGTCTACCTGTCTATCTAATCTATATCTACCTGTCTCTCCAATCTATATCTACTTGTCTCTCTAATCTATATCTACCTGTCTCTCTAATCTATATCTACCTGTCTCTCTAATCTATATCTACCTGTCTATCTAATCTATGTCTACCTGTCTATCTAATCTATATCTACCTGTCTATCTAATCTATGTCTACCTGTCTCTCTAATCTATATCTACCTGTCTACCTAATCTATATCTACCTGTCTATCTAATCTATGTCTACCTGTCTCTCTAATCTATATCTACCTGTCTATCTAATCTATATCTACCTGTCTACCTAATCTATATCTACCTGTCTATCTAATCTATGTCTACCTGTCTCTCTAATCTATATCTACCTGTCTACCTAATCTATATCTACCTGTCTATCTAATCTATATCTATCTAATCTATATCTACCTGTCTCTCTAATCTATATCTACCTGTCTACCTAATCTATATCTACCTGTCTCTCTAATCTATATTTACCTGTCTATCTAATCTATATCTACCTGTCTATCTAATCTATATCTACCTGTCTCTCTAATCTATATCTACCTGTCTCTCTAATCTATATCTACCTGTCTCTCTAATCTATATCTACCTGTCTACCTAATCTATATCTACCTGTCTACCTAATCTATATCTACCTGTCTATCTAATCTATATCTACCTGTCTACCTAATCTATATCTACCTGTCTCTCTAATCTATATCTACCTGTCTATCCAATCTATATCTACCTGTCTATCCAATCTATATCTACCTGTCTATCTAATCTATATCTACCTGTCTACCTGTCTCTCTAATCTATATCTACCTGTCTCTCTAATCTATATTTACCTGTCTATCTAATCTATATCTACCTGTCTATCTAATCTATATCTACCTGTCTCTCTAATCTATATCTACCTGTCTCTCTAATCTATATCTACCTGTCTCTCTAATCTATATCTACCTGTCTACCTAATCTATATCTACCTGTCTACCTAATCTATATCTACCTGTCTATCTAATCTATATCTACCTGTCTACCTAATCTATATCTACCTGTCTCTCTAATCTATATCTACCTGTCTATCCAATCTATATCTACCTGTCTATCCAATCTATATCTACCTGTCTATCTAATCTATATCTACCTGTCTACCTGTCTCTCTAATCTATATCTACCTGTCTCTCTAATCTATATCTACCTGTCTATCTAATCTATATCTACCTGTCTCTCCAATCTATATCTATATCTACCTGTCTACCTAATCTATATCTACCTGTCTAATCTATATTATCTACCTGTCTATCTAATCTATATCTACCTGTCTACCTAATCTATATCTACCTGTCTATCTAATCTATATCTACCTGTCTCTCTAATCTATATTTACCTGTCTATCTAATCTATATCTACCTGTCTATCTAATCTATATTTACCTGTCTATCTAATCTATATCTACCTGTCTATTTAATCTATATCTACCTGTCTCTCTAATCTAATCTATATCTACCTGTCTATCTAATCTATATCTACCTGTCTATCTAATCTATATCTACCTGTCTCTCTAATCTATATCTACCTGTCTCTCTAATCTATATCTACCTGTCTATCTAATCTAATCTAATCTATATCTACCTGTCTATCTAATCTATATCTACCTGTCTACCTAATCTATATCTACCTGTCTCTCTAATCTATATCTACCTGTCTATCTAATCTAATCTAATCTATATCTACCTGTCTACCTAATCTATGTCTACCTGTCTATCTAATCTATATCTACCTGTCTATCCAATCTATATCTACCTGTCTATCTAATCTATATCTACCTGTCTACCTAATCTATATCTACCTGTTTATCTAATCTATATCTACCTGTCTACCTAATCTATATCTACCTGTCTATTTAATCTATATCTACCTGTCTCTCTAATCTATATCTACCTGTCTATCCAATCTATATCTACCTGTCTATTTAATCTATATCTACCTGTCTCTCTAATCTATATCTACCTGTCTATCCAATCTATATCTACCTGTCTATCTAATCTATATCTACCTGCCTATCCAATCTATATCTACCTGTCTATCTAATCTATATCTACCTGTCTATCCAATCTATATCTACCTGTCTCTCTAATCTATATCTACCTGTCTCTCTAATCTATATCTACCTGTCTCTCTAATCTATATCTACCTGTCTATCCAATCTATATCTACCTGTCTATCCAATCTATATCTACCTGTCTATCTAATCTATATCTACCTGCCTATCCAATCTATATCTACCTGTCTATTTAATCTATATCTACCTGTCTCTCTAATCTATATCTACCTGTCTATCTAATCTATATCTACCTGTCTATCTAATCTATATCTACCTGTCTATCTAATCTATATCTACCTGTCTCTCTAATCTATATCTACCTGTCTCTCTAATCTATATCTACCTGTCTCTCTAATCTATATTTACCTGTCTACCTAATCTATATCTACCTGTCTCTCTAATCTATATCTACCTGTCTATTTAATCTATATCTACCTGTCTCTCTAATCTATATCTACCTGTCTCTCTAATCTATATCTACCTGTCTCTCTAATCTATATCTACCTGTCTCTCCAATCTATATCTACCTGCCTACCTAATCTATATCTACCTGTCTCTCTAATCTATATCTACCTGTCTCTCTAATCTATATTTACCTGTCTATCCAATCTATATTTACCTGTCTATCCAATCTATATTTACCTGTCTCTCCAATCTATATCTACCTGTCTATCTATATAAGCCATATGATATAGCGCCCGTTATATCATAACCAGAAGTGTTGACATTTGAAAATTTTAAAAGTAAATCTTGAAATAAGCAATCATTATATATAATTGGCAGTATCGGTAGAGAGTCGGACGCCATGCTTTGCAGCATAGAGTTACGGCCCTTTATGGTCTGAGTTCAAATCCCGCCGAGGTTAACTTTGCCTTTCATCCTTACGGGGTCGATAAAATATAGTACCAGTAATGTACTGGGATAATTGCTGGCCTTGTGCCTAAAGTAGAAACAATTATATATAAGAATATTTATGTTTAACCCCTTAGCATTTAAACCGGCCATATCCGGCCAAATTCTCTCACCTTTCTGTTCAAACTGGCTGTAACTGGCCACTTATACTGATGTTAAGGTATTGTTCTCAAAATGAATAATATCAAAATCTCATAGATTCGATATTCATCATCATTTCATCATCATCATCATCATCATTTTACGTCCGCTTTTCCCTGCTTGCAAGGGTGGGACGGGAACTGAATACTCTGATGGCTGGATAATCTTTAAGATTTTCCTCGATGAAGCAGGAAAAATGCAGGTTTTCACCTAATGCTGGCCCTAGGGGATCAAGGAAATTAATATTTTTTATGTGCATAATATGCCTTGAAATTTCGGGAAAATCGGCTAGACGTAACGCCTCAAAAAAACCCTAAAAAATGGGCCCTAGGCCATAAAAAAGTTGGATTTTCTTTGCTCACGGTATGAAGAAGAGACTGACTAATACATAGTTACAATTTCAAGGAAATCGGTCTGACGTAATGCCTCAAAAAACCCATAAAAAGCGGGGAAAATGCAGTTTTTCACCCTAATGCGGGCCCTAGGCCATAAAAAAGTTGGATTCTCTTTGCTCACGGTATGAAGAAGAGACTGACTAATACATAGTTACAATTTCAAGGAAATCAGTCTGACGTAACGCCTCAAAAAATGCAGTTTTTCACCCTAATGCAGGCCCTAGGGGATCAAATAGTTGAAATATAAGTAATACATGTAAAGTTTGAAAAAAATCGGTTGGGTACTTCTCGAGTTTTAGGGATTGAATCTCACACACAGACAGACAGACATCCTCAGTTTTATATATATAGACTAGCAGAAAACCACCCGGTGGGCGGTTTTCTGCTAGTCTATATATCTAAAACAGAGAATGTCTGTCTGTCTGTCAGCTCACTAAAACTTGAGAACCATCCAACCGATTGTTTTCAAACTTTAGACATGTAATACTTATGGTCCTGTGAGTGTTTTGAGCAAAAATTATTTCAAATTTTCAATGCCCTAGGGACCGCATTAGGCGATTTAGCGTTCTCTCTATATAATTCTTAGTCTTTCTTTTTAGATAGATACATAGATATAACGTTGTGCCCTTATAATATCTCTGTATGTCTGGCTGTCTGCATTACGTCATTATGACGCGCTCAGTGTGTGTGTGTGTGTGTGTCTGTATATGTATCGTAATGCAGACAGCAAGACATAGCTTTGCTTCCCCTCTTCCAGCGTCTCTCTCTCTATCCCTCCCGCTATCCCCCTCTTGTTGTCTGTCTCTTTCTTTCACTCTCTCTCTACGCGTCGGACAGACAGACAGAGAAATTGCTGGTTATATATTATAAGGAGATTCTCGTTGCTTATGTTGTTGTTGTTGTCGTTTCAGTTGCCAATTGGCCGAGTGTGTATCGACTACTATCGTAAACTACAGAGACAGTGTGTCTTCTCACACGAGGAGTTGATATGCAAGATGGCCGCAGACCCTGACAGTCTGGATTTCAACTTAGCAGCGGCCACACACAAGGATATGTTGGTGATGGTGGACAACGAGAAGAAGCTACGGAAGCAGCTCTTGGAAATGGTAAGGATGGTGGTGGTGTGGTGTGGTGGCGGTAATGGTAAGGATGGTGGTTGGTGGTGTAGTAGCAGTGATAGTAAGGGTGGTTGTAGTAGTGGTGGTGGTGTTGTGGTGTAGTGGCGGTAATGGTAAGGATGGTGGTTGGTGGTGTAGTGGTGGTAATAGTTAGGATGGTGGTGGTGTGGTGTAGTGGCGGTAATGGTAAGGATGGTAGTGGTGGTGTAGTGGCGGTAAGGGTGGTTGGTGGTGTGGCTGTAATGGTAAGGATGGTAGTGGTGTAGTGGTGGTGGTGGTGGTGTGGCTGTTATGGTAGGGATGGTGGTGGTGTGGCTGTTATGGTAAGGGTGGTGGTGGTGGTGTGGCTGTTATGGTAAGGGTGGTGGTGGTGTGGCTGTTATGGTAAGGGTGGTGGTGGTGGTGTGGCTGTTATGGTAAGGGTGGTGGTGGTGTGGCCTGTTATGGTTAGGATGGTGGTGTGGCCTGTTATGGTAAGGATGGTTGTAGTAGTGGCAGTAATAGTAAGGATGGTGGTGGTGGTGGTGTGGCTGTAATGGAAAGGATGGTGTTGGTTGTAGTAGTGGTGGTGTTGTGGAAATGGTTAGGGTGGTAGCATGACGGTGGTAATGGTGTTGTAGGAGCTGTAATAAGGATGATGGTGGAGTAGTGGCAATAATGGTAAGGATGGTGTATATAAATATATAAGTTTAAGCAAAGAATCGCTGCTTTCACCCTTAACGGGATCTTCTGAAACACAGAGTTTCAGAAGATCCTGTTAAGGGTCAAAGCAGCGATTCTTTGCTTAAACTTTAATCTGTTATTTTAATAAATATATATATAGAAACAATTATCAGTATCGGTAGAGGGTCGATAAAATAAAGTACCAGTAATGTACTGGGTGCTTGCTGGCCTTGTGCCTAAAATAGAAACAATTATCAGCATCGGTAGAGGGTCGGACACCATGCTTTGACGCATAGAGTTACGGCCCTTGCCATTCTGAGTTCAAATCCCACTGTGTCCCGGCTTCAATCTGGGGTAACCACAATAAGGTACTCAATACATTAGTAATGCAACACAATTACAATGCAAGTCGGCTTTTCTGATAATTTCCTTTGAATGAAACAGTGCTAGTCCTGTAAAAGACATTTTTTATATTAAATATGTTATATATATATATATTTATATATATATATATATATATATTATATAACGAAGGAAGTGTGGTAAGGAACCAGATGGACCATAACGCACCAGAGTATTCAATACTTAGGGTAGTAGAGAGTATGACCCCAACGGCAGAGCTCAAGCCGTTTCAAAGGCTATTTCTGAGTCCAGAAATAGCTGTCGAAACGGCTTGAGCTCTGCCGTTGGGGTCCTACTTTCTCCTATATAAATATATATATAAATTCATCGAGAATCGCATTTCGGCAGGTAGAAAAAGCTAAACGCAACGCATGCTGGCAAGCGCTCCGTGGGCTAAAGAGACCAGAGCAATAAACATAGGTTATAAAGGCCATACAAACTGAGAAGGCGGTCGTAAGCTCCCATGACTTTCGTAGACATTTTTTCACGCTCAGAGTTGCTGAAGCATGGGACAAACTGCCTGCGTCAATTGTTAGCTGCCGAGACACTGCATCCTTTAAGACACTCATGCTTCCCGAAATACGCCAAAACTACACCTGATGTACCCCTTCCATACACATGCACACATGTGTGTATCATGACTCGTGCACTGTTCATTTTACTGATGTTTGTGCATTGCCCTATGTACTGTACATGCACTTTTTTGATGAGTTGTGGTGCACCTGGGCACTGTGCACAATATTTCATTATTGTTATTGTTATTATATCATGACTCGTACACTGTTCATTTTCCTGACATTTGTACATTATTCTATGTACTATACATGCACCTTTGATGAGTTGTAGTGCACCTGAGCACTGTACACAATAATTTCATTATTATTATTATATGAACGAGATTCTATTTTTTCCATTTCTCCTCCTCATCTTTCATCTCTTCTCGTTTCCTAGGGAACCACTGATGCTGAAAGAGAAGCATTTGAACTGTTGCCAGACGACGAGAGACAGTGTAATTACTGTAAGACCACGTGTTTTCTCTCTGCCGTCACTTGCCCCTGTCGACCAAGTAAGTACCAGTGTTATGCCAGGGTTTCAAAGTGAGGTTGAGTGGTGGTGGGGGAAGGGGCTCTGTATTATCTAAGATGGTGGTGGTGGTGATGATGGTGAGCGTAGTTTAACGTCCGTTTTATTTTTTAGTTTTTTTCCTACTAGCAAATTTAAATGTGTGTGTGTATGTATGTATGTATGTATATATATACATTCATTTGATGTATTGATTTATTGATATTTTATCTGAGTGACCCGAATCTTCCATATCGCAATTTTTCGGTCGTATGGTTGATTGTAGACATATTCTATGTGTGACGGTATTTTAACGATAGTTATAGCTCTGATTTATCTGAATTATTGAGCCCTCTGCCGCTCATATCGAATTTTGTTTATCGTGAACTCGTGCGCCGATTTTTCGATACTCGATTATTCTACTATATATATATATATACATATGTAGGAGGTGAGTTCCATTGTAGTACAATAAAGCAATGCAGATATCGGATAAGAAGCACTCCACAGCTTGTAGGACTGGAGTATATAACCATCTTTTGTTCTTATATATATATATATATATGCATTGTATGGTTTTTAAAATTATTTTAATTTATATATATATATATACGTGTGTATGTGTCTGTATATGTGTACCTAATTGTATATATATATATATATATATATATATATTTGTGTGTATATATACATATATCTAAATGTGTTTATAGTTGTGTGTGTGTATATATATGTGTAAAATGTAGGTGTGTGTGTGTATATACATATAAAAATATATGTATACAGTGAGTGACTATATATGTAAATAATGTGTGTATCTTGAGCAAGACACTTTATTTCACATTGCTCCAGTTTACTCAGCTGTAGAAATGAGATGATAGGGACTGGGGTCCCTATCATTCCACTGTAAAGTGGTCGTGGAGGTGCCATGGCAAAAAAGCACCCAGCACTCACTGTAAAGTGGTCGTGGAGGTGCCACGGCAAAAAAGCACCCAGCACTCACTGTAAAGTGGTCGTGGAGGTGCCATGGCAAAAAAAGCACCCAGCACTCACTGTAAAGTGGTCGTGGAGGTGCCACGGCAAAAAAGCACCCAGCACTCACTGTAAATGAGGTTGGGGGTTAGGAAGGGCATCCAGCTGTAGAAATCAAGCCAGAATCAGTTCCTGTATGAGCAAGGCATGGTCAGACGACCAGACACTGCCCACAACAGGACAACCCGTCTAACCCATGCTAGCGTGGAAGAAAGGGCGGGCGTAAAACGGTGATGATACAGTGTCTGTATGTGTATATATATATATATATTTATTTATCTAAACACTGATACATGTTATTTTCTCTTTTCTCCTCTTCTCTGTTGTGGCTGCGCAGACACTGTGATGTGTATCCACCATGTTGAACACCTCTGTGACTGCCACCCTTCACACCACTGCCTGAGGTACCGCTATACCCTAGACGAGCTCCCGGCCATGCTACATCGAATCAAGATGCGTGCCGATTGTTTTGACACCTGGAGGACAAAAGCCAAACAGGTTTTGTCACCGTCTGAGTCTGAGGAGACCAAAGTCGGTAAGTTGACCCCTTTTTTTTTTTTTTTTTTTCATACCAATCTGGGCCCCTAAAATCCAGCTCTGATTCTATATAACAAAATCTCCAAATTTTAAAAGGTTCTTGTTTAAATTAAAATCTTCCAACATAATTTTATATAAGAACCATTTAAGTTACTAGCTTAGTAATAATTTTAGTAAATCCTTAAAAATTCTTCATTAAATAATTGAAATAGAGGGTTCCTATTTAAATTAAAATCTTCCAATATAATTTTATATAGGAACCTTACATTAATTTACTATCTTAGTAATAAAATAATTAATAATTTTAGTAAATCTCTCAAAATTCTTCATTAATTAATTGAAATAGAGGGTTCCTATTTAAATTAAAATCTTCCAACATAATTTTATATACAACCTTTCACACAAGTTGTCTTCTGCACACTAAGATAGCATAACAAATACAGAAACTTTCACACGCACAGAGCAGTCGCATCTCTATGCTCAGCTACGAGTCTGGCGATTGATGTGGGTTAGTCATCAAATCCGGCATCGAATTAGTATACCAGGAGGTCACCACAAGAGACAGGGGTGTCTTCTGCTACATCAACTACCAGGAGGTCACCACAAGAGACAGGGGTGTCTTCTGCTACATCAACTACCAGGAGGTCACCACAAGAGACAGGGGTGTCTTCTGCTACATCAACTACCAGGAGGTCACCACAAGAGACAGGGGTGTCTTCTGCTACATCAACTACCAGGAGGTCACCACAAGAGACATGGGTGTCTTCTGCTACATCAACTACCAGGAGGTCACCACAAGAGACATGGGTGTCTTCTGCTACATCAACTACCAGGAGGTCACCACAAGAGACATGGGTGTCTTCTGCTACATCAACTACCAGGAGGTCACCACAAGAGACATGGGTGTCTTCTGCTACATCAACTACCAGGAGGTCACCGCAAGAGACATGGGTGTCTTCTGCTACATCAACTACCAGGAGGTCACCGCAAGAGACATGGGTGTCTTCTGCTACATCAACTACCAGGAGGTCACCACAAGAGACATGAGTGTGTTCTGCTACATCAACTACCAGGAGGTCACCACAAGAGACATGGGTGTCTTCTGCTACATCAACTACCAGGAGGTCACCACAAGAGACATGGGTGTCTTCTGCTACATCAACTACCAGGAGGTCACCGCAAGAGACATGGGTGTCTTCTGCTACATCAACTACCAGGAGGTCACCACAAGAGACATGGGTGTCTTCTGCTACATCAACTACCAGGAGGTCACCACAAGAGACATGGGTGTCTTCTGCTACATCAACTACCAGGAGGTCACCACAAGAGACATGGGTGTCTTCTGCTACATCAACTACCAGGAGGTCACCACAAGAGACATGGGTGTCTTCTGCTACATCAACTACCAGGAGGTCACCACAAGAGACAGGAGTGTCTTCTGCTACATCAACTACCAGGAGGTCACCACAAGAGACATGGGTGTCTTCTGCTACATCAACTACCAGGAGGTCACCACAAGAGACAGGGGTGTCTTCTGCTACATCAACTACCAGGAGGTCACCACAAGAGACATGGGTGTCTTCTGCTACATCAACTACCAGGAGGTCACCACAAGAGACATGGGTGTCTTCTGCTACATCAACTACCAGGAGGTCACCACAAGAGACATGGGTGTCTTCTGCTACATCAACTACCAGGAGGTCACCACAAGAGACATGGGTGTCTTCTGCTACATCAACTACCAGGAGGTCACCACAAGAGACGGGAGTGTCTTCTGCTACATCAACTACCAGGAGGTCACCACAAGAGACATGGGTGTCTTCTGCTACATCAACTACCAGGAGGTCACCACAAGAGACAGAAGTGTCTTCTGCTACATCAACTACCAGGAGGTCACCACAAGAGACAGGAGTGTCTTCTGCTACATCAACTACCAGGAGGTCACCACAAGAGACAGGGGTGTCTTCTGCTACATCAACTACCAGGAGGTCACCACAAGAGACAGGAGTGTCTTCTGCTACATCAACTACCAGGAGGTCACCACAAGAGACAGGGGTGTCTTCTGCTACATCAACTACCAGGAGGTCACCACAAGAGACAGGAGTGTCTTCTGCTACATCAACTACCAGGAGGTCACCACAAGAGGCAGGAGTGTCTTCTGCTACATCAACTACCAGGAGGTCACCACAAGAGACAGGGGTGTCTTCTGCTACATCAACTACCAGGAGGTCACCACAAGAGACAGGAGTGTCTTCTGCTACATCAACTACCAGGAGGTCACCACAAGAGACATGGGTGTCTTCTGCTACATCAACTACCAGGAGGTCACCACAAGAGACATGGGTGTCTTCTGCTACATCAACTACCAGGAGGTCACCACAAGAGACATGGGTGTCTTCTGCTACATCAACTACCAGGAGGTCACCACAAGAGACATGGGTGTCTTCTGCTACATCAACTACCAGGAGGTCACCACAAGAGACAGGAGTGTCTTCTGCTACATCAACTACCAGGAGGTCACCACAAGAGACATGGGTGTCTTCTGCTACATCAACTACCAGGAGGTCACCACAAGAGACAGTGTCTTCTGCTACATTAACTACCAGGAGGTCACCACAAGAGACATGGGTGTCTTCTGCTACATCAACTACCAGGAGGTCACCACAAGAGACATGGGTGTCTTCTGCTACATCAACTACCAGGAGGTCACCACAAGAGACATGGGTGTCTTCTGCTACATCAACTACCAGGAGGTCACCACAAGAGACAGGAGTGTCTTCTGCTACATCAACTACCAGGAGGTCACCACAAGAGACATGGGTGTCTTCTGCTACATCAACTACCAGGAGGTCACCACAAGAGACAGTGTCTTCTGCTACATTAACTACCAGGAGGTCACCACAAGAGACATGGGTGTCTTCTGCTACATCAACTACCAGGAGGTCACCACAAGAGACATGGGTGTCTTCTGCTACATCAACTACCAGGAGGTCACCACAAGAGACATGGGTGTCTTCTGCTACATCAACTACCAGGAGGTCACCACAAGAGACAGGAGTGTCTTCTGCTACATCAACTACCAGGAGGTCACCACAAGAGACAGGGGTGTCTTCTGCTACATCAACTACCAGGAGGTCACCACAAGAGACAGGAGTGTCTTCTGCTACATCAACTACCAGGAGGTCACCACAAGAGACAGGAGTGTTTTCTGCTACATCAACTACCAGGAGGTCACCACAAGAGACATGGGTGTCTTCTGCTACATCAACTACCAGGAGGTCACCACAAGAGACAGTGTCTTCTGATACATCAACTACCAGGAGGTCACCACAAGAGACATGGGTGTCTTCTGCTACATCAACTACCAGGAGGTCACCACAAGAGACGGGAGTGTCTTCTGCTACATCAACTACCAGGAGGTCACCACAAGAGACAGGGGTGTCTTCTGCTACATCAACTACCAGGAGGTCACCACAAGAGACAGGGGTGT
Organism: Eledone cirrhosa; assembly: GCA_964016885.1. Lineage (NCBI taxonomy): Eukaryota > Metazoa > Mollusca > Cephalopoda > Octopoda > Eledonidae > Eledone > Eledone cirrhosa. The sequence continues at coordinate 18,726,950 of OZ024766.1, read as the reverse complement.
CTTCTGCTATAACAATACAAAGATGACCACAATTCAACGAAAGGCCAACGATAGAAATGCTTGGGCAGTTTCTATTTTATCTCCCTCCTGACATTTCAATATGGTTTATGTTATGTGTATATGTTTCTTTGATCTGTTGTTTCGTTTCAACTAATAATTATTGAATTGATATTATTGTAGATCTGGAAGATCTGAGGGAGTTGATCAGCGACGCTGAACTGAAACATTTCCCAGATACCGGACTACTGGAGCGGCTGAACAACGTGGTGGTTGAGGCAGAAAAATGTGCCTTGGTGGCCAACCAACTGGTCTCCAAGAAAGTTAGGACCAGGTAGGGGGCTTGTCTTGTGTTTTTAGTGGGGTGGTGTGACTGGTGGGGGTTGGAACAGTTGACTGGTGGTGGTGGTCTTGTGTTTTAGTGGGGTGGGGTGACTGGTGGTGGTTAGGACCAGGTAGGGGGCTTGTCTTGTGTTACAGTGGGGTGGGGTGACTGGTGGTGGTTGGAATTAATGGTGTATATATATATATATCCTGGAGGCACATGGCTTAGTGGTTAGAGCATTGGCCTTGCAATCGAAAGGTTGTGAGTTCAATTCTCAGACCGGGTGATGTGTTGTTTCCTTGAGCAAGACACTTTATTTCACATTGCTCCAGTTTACTCAGCTGTAGAAATGAGATGATAGGGACTGGGGTCCCTATCATTCCACTGTAAAGTGGTCGTGGAGGTGCCATGGCAAAAAAGCACCCAGCACTCACTGTAAAGTGGTCGTGGAGGTGCCATGGCAAAAAAGCACCCAGCACTCACTGTAAAGTGGTCGTGGAGGTGCCACGGCAAAAAAGCACCCAGCACTCACTGTAAAGTGGTCGTGGAGGTGCCACGGCAAAAAAGCACCCAGCACTCGCTGTAAATGAGGTTGGTGTTAGGAAGGGCATCCAGCTGTAGAAATCAAGCCAGAATCAGTTCCCGTCCCACCCTTGCAAGCAGGGAAAAGCAGACGTATGATGATGATGATGATGATGTGTGTTAGACTGAATGAGTTGGGGGGGGGGGGGGTTTAACCCAACGAAACTCAAGTACCTGTATATGCCACTGTTGTAACTATATATATTTAATTAATGGTGTATATAATGTATATATCCCTTGTGTATCTATTTCAGGAACAGACAGGCTGGTGATGGCAAATATGTCGCTAAACTCAGCTTAGAAGAATTAAAGTGTTTCTATGACCAAGTCAGTGATCTGCCTTGTATTATACCAGAAGCTAAACTAGTTAAGGTACCTATATGTCTTTCTATCTGTTGATCTATTTCTTTATCTATATATCTTTCTCCCTGTCTATCTAGCTACTTGTATATCCACTATATTAGCTGTCTTACTATCTATCTACCCTGTGTGTGTGGCGAGAATGGCCCGAGTGAATGGGCCTTCTCTCTATATCAGCCTGTAGGTGAGACAGGAGAGCAAGGTAGCACCCGATCTTTGTGCTCGAGAGAGGAGAGGATGGGAGCACCTGCTCTTTGTGCTCCTGAGGAGGAGGGTTGTATATTTTTTTCGGGGGTGTGTGCGACCCACGTCAACGACCCCTCCCTATTGAGGACTTTGATTGTTGAATTTTAGTTATGTTTTTACACGTCCTTTGAAATGTATGTAAACTCCCCCCCCCCCCCCCCTTATATTTGTCCCAATCTTTGATGCCCTGGTGGCAAATAAATAGAAATTTATCTACCTGTGTGCGTGTGTGTGTGTATATATATATATATATATATGTGTCAGCTCGAGGGTGACACAGAGGAGACAGGTTAGCTGGACATGCTCACCGACATCCAGAGTTGACACTGCACTCAGTGCTCCTGTGGGAGCCCCTACATTGACACAAGAAGAGGGAGACTGAGGTTAGCTGGACATGGTCACTGACATCCAGAGTTGACACTGCACTCAGTGCTCCTGTGGGAGCCCCTACATGTACACACTGGAAGATGGGGACCGAGGTTGACATATATTGATGCCCTTAGGACAGACACTGGTCTGTTGGAGACGCAGGACATGGCAGCGATAATGAGGGACAGAGACCGCTGGAGAGAACTCGTCCATGGATCTCGGGAGTTTTACCTGCCCTAGACAGAGATATATACAATGAGATGTGTTTATATATGTGTGCATGTGTATATATATATATATGTATGTATGTATAGATGTCTATACATATGTGTGTGTGTATATAAAGCCCTCTTCTTCTCCGTTGCAGGACTTACTGGATAAAGTCACCCGTTTCCAGACTGATGTTCAGGCTGCTCTCGCTGAGAAAAGTCCTGATTCCAAAAAACTGGAGAAGTTTATGGATTTTGGAATACTACTTGATGTTGATTTACCTGAGATTCCCAAACTGAAGCAGGTAAGTTCGTTAAGGTGTCCTGCTTGCATTGATTTACCTGAGGAGGGTAAGTTCAGAGGTTGTTGTGTAAATAAACCCACTGGCTATGGACAGCGTTTGGGTTATGCCAGATGCTGTGACCCCCGTATTGACCAGCAGTACCGTTGGTAGGGGTCAAAACTGCCCAAGTCCATCTCAACGGCCGATGACCCTAGGGTTTGATGTCCTTTGATTGTATTTATACTTTGTTACTTTTTGAAAATAATTTTTTAAGGTTTCCCCTTAAAAAATCGTTTTTCATTTTGTTTTGTTTCTGTTTGTCGTCTTGTCTTTTCTTTGGTAATTTCCTTAAGTTTTTTATATATATATAGAGAGGCCCTTCTGCAAACCCCCTAGCTATATACATGTCTCTATCATCATCATCATCATCATCATCACCGTTTTACATCGATTCTTCCATGCTGGCATGGGTTAGACGGGTTGTCCTGTTGTGGGTAATGTCGGGTCGGCTGACCTTGTCTTGCTCATACGGGAACTGATTCTGGCTGGATGCCCTTCCTAACACCAACCTCATTTACAGTGAGTGCTGGGTGCTTTTTTGCCGTGGCACCTCCACGACCACTTTACAGTGAGTGCTGGGTGCTTTTTTGCCGTGGCACCTCCACGACCACTTTACAGTGAGTGCTGGGAGCCTTTTTACCGTGGCACCTCCACGACCACTTTACAGTGTGTACTGGGTGCTTTTTGTCATGAAAACCAGACAGAAACAGCCCTATACTAGCAAGACATGGTCACCCGACTCAACCTGCCTCTAAATGGGACAAACCCGTCTAACCCATGTTAACGTCGAAGATGGACATTAAACAATGATGATGATGAGATATATATATATATATATACACACTATACATACAGCTATATCTTTATATACACTTCTCTCTCTCTATATTTTTCCAGGTCCTTCTGCAAGCCCGCTGGCTCGATGAAGTGAAACAGACTTCACAGGATCCTTGCAACATGACTCTAGAAGTGATGAGGAAGCTGATTGACTCAGGGGTGGGTCTTGCGCCCCACCCCGCCGTCGAGCGGGCCATGGCTGAGCTTCAGGAGTTACTTACGATCAGTGAACGCTGGGAAGAGAAGGCACGCCTGTGTCTGCAGGCAAGGTGAGTGCTAAATCACTGTTTCTAAATATTTTTTTTTTCTACTTTTTCTTACCACCCCCATCACCACAAGCCCTTAATCTTTCTAATATATATATATATATATATATATATATATATATATATATATATATATATATATATATAGTATTAAGGATACTATTTATGGTTATGTATATACTAAAACCTTTTATAGTTATATATATATTATACCCTAAATGGTGAAAGACAGTAATATATTACTATCTTATTACCAGTAAGATAAATAGCTCAATGTAATAACATCAGTTGTTTTACAGAGCAGTTATATAGAAATTACATGAATCAAAGTTCAGTTTAAATCATTTATTTGCTTACAATTGTTTCTTCCAAACCGAGGTTTGGATTCTTCAGAGCAACTATTTAGTGATTTTTAACATACTTGACCTCCTTTTCAACACAAGAGAAATACAGAAACATATGTATATATTGATGCATAGTGGGTTGACATCCATTATAATAATATAGCATGGCAATTTACATACAAAGATTACAGTCATATATACATATGTTTCTATATGTCTCTTGTGTTGAAAAGGAGGTCAAGTATGTTAAAAATCACTGAATAGTTGCTCCGAAGACTCCAAACCTCGGTTTGGAGGAAACAATTGTAAGCAAATAAATGATTTAAACAGAACTTTGTTTCATGTAATCTCTATATATATATATTTTTTTTTTCTAACAACCACCACCACTACCGACACCACCTCCATCACCGACACTACCACAACCCTCCATTGTCCAAAATCAATGTTTATATCATTTATCATCATCGTTTAACGTCTACCTTCCACGCTTGCATATATAGTTGGTGTTAGGAAGGGCAGGCAGCCCTATACTAGCGAGACGTGGTCACCCGACCAATCTGGCCTCAAGTGGGACAATTCCCGTCTAAACCCATGCTAGCGTGGAAGATAGACGTTAAACGTTGATGATGATGATATATATATATTTTTTCCTTCTTTTTCTAACCACCACCACCACCACAACCACCGCTACCGACACCACAACCACCACCACCACTGTCCTAAGTCAATCTTTCTAAATATATTTTTTCTTCTTTTTCTAACCACCACTACCACCACTACCACCACTACAACTGACACCACCACAACAACCACTACCAACACCACAACCACCACTACCAACACCACAACCACCACTACCAACACCACAACCACCACCACCACTGTCCTAAGTCAATCTTTCTAAATATATTTTTTCTTCTTTTTCTAACCACCACCACCACCACAACCACCACTACCAACACCACAACCACCACCAACACCACCACCACAACCACCACCACCACTGTCCTAAGTCAATCTTTCTAAATATATTTTTTCTTCTTTTTCTAACCACCACCACCAACACCACAACCACCACTACCAACACCACAACCACCACCACCACCAACACCACAACCACCACTACCGACACCACAACCACAACTGACACCACCACAACCACCACTACCGACACCACAACCACAACTGACACCACCACAACCACCACTACCAACACCACAACCACCACCACCACCACCACAACCACCACCACCACTGTCCTAAGTCAATCTTTCTAAATATATTTTTTCTTCTTTTTCTTCCGTTTTCTACCCACCACCGCCACCCGCCACCTCCACCATTGTCATGACCAGACCTCGGAATGTAATGTCCACCCTAGAAAGCATCATTGCAGAAGCCAATGATATTAAGGCCTACCTCCCCAATGTGTCGGCCCTAAAGGAGGCCCTACGTAAGGCCAAAGAATGGACGTCAAAACTTGATGCTGTCCAAGTAAGTCGACATTTTTCTCTCTCTCTCTCTCTCTCTCTCTCCACCTCTTTCTCTGTTTATCATATATATTTTTATATATGGAGGCACATGGCTTAGTGGTTAGAGCATTGGCCTTGCAATCGAAAGGTTGTGAGTTCAATTCTCAGACTGGGTGATGTGTTGTTTCCTTGAGCAAGACACTTTATTTCACATTGCTCCAGTTTACTCAGCTGTAGAAATGAGATGATAGGGACTGGGGTCCCTATCATTCCACTGTAAAGTGGTCGTGGAGGTGCCACGGCAAAAAAGCACCCAGCACTCACTGTAAAGTGGTCGTGGAGGTGCCACGGCAAAACAAAGCACCCAGCACTCACTGTAAAGTGGTCATGGAGGTGCCACGGCAAAACAAAGCACCCAGCACTCACTGTAAAGTGGTCGTGGAGGTGCCACGGCAAAACAAAGCACCCAGCACTCACTATAAAGTGGTCGTGGAGGTGCCACGGCAAAACAAAGCACCCAGCACTCACTGTAAAGTGGTCGTGGAGGTGCCACAGCAAAAAAGCACTCAGCCCACACTATAAAGTGGTCGTGGAGGTGCCACGGCAAAAAAGCACCCAGCACTCACTGTAAATGAGATTGGTGTTAGGAAGGGCATCCAGCTGTAGAAATCAAGCCAGAATCAGTTCCCGTCCCACCCTTGCAAGCAGGGAAAAGTGGACATAAAATGAATGATGATATATATGTGTAAATGAATGTATATATATGTAAATGTATATATAAATATATGTTTAAATGAATGTATGTATATATATGTGTGTAAATGAATATATGTAAATGTATGTATATATATATGTGTATGTATGTCTATAAATCTACAGATACCTTTGTGTCCATATATTCGATATAACCCTATATATATACACATATCTTTATATATTCACACATAGTTTCTCAGATTTTTTAATCAGTTGACATGAAAACCCTTTAATTTAATTACTCCATTAATTAACCCTTGTTTTAAATCTTTTGTCTTTCTTTCTCTCCAAATTATAGGAAGAATGCCGGACCAAAAGCAAAGAGGTATTTATTAACATTGTTATTATTGTAATTGGATGGGTGGTGGATTGGCAGAGGCGTTAGGGCGTCATGGATATACTTAGCAGCGTATATTCTGAGTTTAAATCTTGCTGAGGTCAACTTTCATCCTTCCGAGGTCATGTGCAGAGGAAAGTGGTGCATGATGGGAGGGGAGAATATGAAAGAAACCCTGTTGAGCATGAACAGCTCAAGTGGTGCGCTCGTACAGGCCTTGTTTAATTTAACCCTTTAGCATTTACATTACTCTATATATACTATTGTATTGTCACAGTAAAGGCTTTACCTCACATAATATCTCACATAACATTTACATTACTCTATATATACTATTGTATTGTCACAGTAAAGGCTTTACCTCACATAATATCTCACATAACATTTACATTACTCTATATATACTATTGTATTGTCACAGTAAAGGCTTTACCTCACATAATACCTCACATAACATTTACATTACTCTATATATACTATTGTATTGTCACAGTAAAGGCTTTACCTCACATAATATCTCACATAACATTTACATTACTCTATATATACTATTGTATTGTCACAGTAAAGGCTTTACCTCACATAATACCTCACACAACATTTACATTACTCTATATATACTATTGTATTGTCACAGTAAAGGCTTTACCTCACATAACATCTACATTAATCTATATTACTATTGTATTGTCACAGTAAAGGCTTTACCTCACATAATACCTCACACAACATTTACATTACTCTATATATACTATTGTATTGTCACAGTAAAGGCTTTACCTCACATAACAACATTTACATTACTCTATCATATTACTATTGTATTGTCACAGTAAAGGCTTTACCTCACATAATACCTCACACAACATTTACATTACTCTATATATACTATTGTATTGTCACAGTAAAGGCTTTACCTCAATCACAACATTTACATTACTCTATATATACTATTGTATTGTCACAGTAAAGGCTTTACCTCACATAATACCTCACAACATTTACATTACTCTATATATACTATTGTATTGTCACAGTAAAGGCTTTACCTCACATAATCTCACATAACATTACATTACTCTATATATACTATTGTATTGTCACAGTAAAGGCTTTACCTCACATCAACATTTACATTACTCTATATATACTATTGTATTGTCACAGTAAAGGCTTTACCTCACATAATACCTCACATAACATTTACATTACTCTATATATACTATTGTATTGTCACAGTAAAGGCTTTACCTCACATAATATCTCACATAACATTTACATTACTCTATATATACTATTGTATTGTCACAGTAAAGGCTTTACCTCACATAATACTCACATAACATTTACATTACTCTATATATACTATTGTATTGTCACAGTAAAGGCTTTACCTCACATAATATCTCACATAACATTTACATTACTCTATATATACTATTGTATTGTCACAGTAAAGGCTTTACCTCACATAATATCTCACATAACATTTACATTACTCTATATATACTATTGTATTGTCACAGTAAAGGCTTTACCTCACATAATACCTCACATAACATTTACATTACTCTATATATACTATTGTATTGTCACAGTAAAGGCTTTACCTCACATAATACCTCACATAACATTTACATTACTCTATATATACTATTGTATTGTCACAGTAAAGGCTTTACCTCACATAATATCTCACATAACATTTACATTACTCTATATATACTATTGTATTGTCACAGTAAAGGCTTTACCTCACATAATATCTCACATAACATTTACATTACTCTATATATACTATTGTATTGTCACAGTAAAGGCTTTACCTCACATAATACCTCACATAACATTTACATTACTCTATATATACTATTGTATTGTCACAGTAAAGGCTTTACCTCACATAATACCTCACATAACATTTACATTACTCTATATATACTATTGTATTGTCACAGTAAAGGCTTTACCTCACATAATATCTCACATAACATTTACATTACTCTATATATACTATTGTATTGTCACAGTAAAGGCTTTACCTCACATAATATCTCACATAACATTTACATTACTCTATATATACTATTGTATTGTCACAGTAAAGGCTTTACCTCACATAATACCTCACATAACATTTACATTACTCTATATATACTATTGTATTGTCACAGTAAAGGCTTTACCTCACATAATATCTCACATAACATTTACATTACTCTATATATACTATTGTATTGTCACAGTAAAGGCTTTACCTCACGTAATATCTCACATAACATTTACATTACTCTATATATACTACTGTATTGTCACAGTAAAGGCTTTACTTCACATAATATCTCACATAACATCTACATTACTCTATATATACTATTGTATTGTCACAGTAAAGGCTTTACTTTACATAATATCTCACATAACATTTACATTACTCTATATATACTATTGTATTGTCACAGTAAAGGCTTTACCTCACATAATATCTCACATAACATTTACATTACTCTATATATACTATTGTATTGTCACAGTAAAGGCTTTACTTTACATAATATCTCACATAACATTTACATTACTCTATATATACTATTGTATTGTCACAGTAAAGGCTTTACCTCACATAATATCTCACATAACATTTACACTACTCTATATATACTATTGTATTGTCACAGTAAAGGCTTTACCTCACATAATACCTCACATAACATTTACATTACTCTATATATACTATTGTATTGTCACAGTAAAGGCTTTACTTTACATAATATCTCACATAACATTTACATTACTCTATATATACTATTGTATTGTCACAGTAAAGGCTTTACCTCACATAATATCTCACATAACATTTACACTACTCTATATATACTATTGTATTGTCACAGTAAAGGCTTTACCTCACATAACATTTACATTACTCTATATATACTATTGTATTGTCACAGTAAAGGCTTTACCTCACATAATACCTCACATAACATTTACATTACTCTATATATACTATTGTATTGTCACAGTAAAGGCTTTACCTCACATAATATCTCACATAACATTTACATTACTCTATATATACTATTGTATTGTCACAGTAAAGGCTTTACCTCACATAACATTTACATTACTCTATATATACTATTGTATTGTCACAGTAAAGGCTTTACCTCACATAATACCTCACATAACATTTACATTACTCTATATATACTATTGTATTGTCACAGTAAAGGCTTTACCTCACATAATACCTCACATAACATTTACACTACTCTATATATACTATTGTATTGTCACAGTAAAGGCTTTACCTCACATAATATCTCACATAGCATTTACATTACTCTATATATACTATTGTATTGTCACAGTAAAGGCTTTACCTCACATAATATCTCACATAACATTTACATTACTCTATATATACTATTGTATTGTCACAGTAAAGGCTTTACCTTACATAATATCTCACATAACATTTACATTACTCTATATATACTATTGTATTGTCACAGTAAAGGCTTTACCTCACATAATATCTCACATAACATTTACACTACTCTATATATACTATTGTATTGTCACAGTAAAGGCTTTACCTCACATAATATCTCACATAGCATTTACATTACTCTATATATACTATTGTATTGTCACAGTAAAGGCTTTACCTCACATAATATCTCACATAACATTTACATTACTCTATATATACTATTGTATTGTCACAGTAAAGGCTTTACCTCACATAATATCTCACATAACATTTACATTACTCTATATATACTATTGTATTGTCACAGTAAAGGCTTTACTTTACATAATATCTCACATAACATTTACATTACTCTATATATACTATTGTATTGTCACAGTAAAGGCTTTACCTCACATAATATCTCACATAACATTTACACTACTCTATATATACTATTGTATTGTCACAGTAAAGGCTTTACCTCACATAATACCTCACATAACATTTACATTACTCTATATATACTATTGTATTGTCACAGTAAAGGCTTTACTTTACATAATATCTCACATAACATTTACATTACTCTATATATACTATTGTATTGTCACAGTAAAGGCTTTACCTCACATAATATCTCACATAACATTTACACTACTCTATATATACTATTGTATTGTCACAGTAAAGGCTTTACCTCACATAACATTTACATTACTCTATATATACTATTGTATTGTCACAGTAAAGGCTTCACCTCACATAATACCTCACATAACATTTACATTACTCTATATATACTATTGTATTGTCACAGTAAAGGCTTTACCTCACATAATATCTCACATAACATTTACATTACTCTATATATACTATTGTATTGTCACAGTAAAGGCTTTACCTCACATAACATTTACATTACTCTATATATACTATTGTATTGTCACAGTAAAGGCTTTACCTCACATAATACCTCACATAACATTTACATTACTCTATATATACTATTGTATTGTCACAGTAAAGGCTTTACCTCACATAATATCTCACATAACATTTACATTACTCTATATATACTATTGTATTGTCACAGTAAAGGCTTTACCTCACATAACATTTACATTACTCTATATATACTATTGTATTGTCACAGTAAAGGCTTTACCTCACATAATACCTCACATAACATTTACATTACTCTATATATACTATTGTATTGTCACAGTAAAGGCTTTACCTCACATAATATCTCACATAACATTTACATTACTCTATATATACTATTGTATTGTCACAGTAAAGGCTTTACCTCACATAATATCTCATAACATTTACATTACTCTATATATACTATTGTATTGTCACAGTAAAGGCTTTACCTCACATAATACCTCACATAACATTTACATTACTCTATATATACTATTGTATTGTCACAGTAAAGGCTTTACCTCACATAATACCTCACATAACATTTACATTACTCTATATATACTATTGTATTGTCACAGTAAAGGCTTTACCTCACATAATACCTCACATAACATTTACACTACTCTATATATACTATTGTATTGTCACAGTAAAGGCTTTACTTTACATAATATCTCATATAAGGGCGGTGGTTTGGCAGTATCACTAGTGTGTCAAACAGCATATAGTTTTAGCCGTTTACGTTCTGAATTATATATTGTCTATATGCTTCAGCTTGTACCCATGGGAGGTCGGGTACTCTGTATTACTGCGTGACGCCAGAGGTCACGGTCGTTTCTTAAGATTTAATGATTCTCCGTCCAAACCCTGTATTGCCGTGGCTTTCAAACTAGGAATTCTTTAAACCATATACAGTCCCCCAAGTAAACTACAAAGTCCTATTGTTCTTAATGTTTTGTCTCTCTTTTTCTTCTCCACAGCAAAACTGTAAACTGTACCCCTACCTCGATGTACTGGACAACCTGGCCAACAAGGGCCGCCCCATACCTGTACGGCTTGACCAGTTACCCCAGGTAGAATCCCAGGTGGCTGCGGCCAAGTCTTGGCGAGAAAGGACAGCCAGAACATTCCTGAAGAAGAACTCTACGTACACTTTATTAGATGTAAGTTGGGGTTTCTGGTGGGGTGTGGTCCTACGTAGACCCTATTGGATGTAAGTAGGGGGTTTGTTGGCGTTTCTGGTGGGGTGTGGTCCTACGTAGGCCTTATTGGATGTAAGTAGGGGGTTTGTTGGCGTTTCTGGTGGGGTGTGGTCCTACGTAGACCCTATTGGATGTAAGTAGGGGGGTTTGTTGGCGTTTCTGGTGGGGTGTGGTCCTACGTAGACCCTATTGGATGTAAGTAGGGGGTTTGTTGGCGTTTCTGGTGGGGTGTGGTCCTACGTAGACCTTATTGGATGTAAGTAGGGGGTTTGTTGGCGTTTCTGGTGGGGTGTGGTCCTACGTAGACCCTATTGGATGTAAGTAGGGGGTTTGTTGGCGTTTCTGGTGGGGTGTGGTCCTACGTAGACCTTATTGGATGTAAGTAGGGGGTTTGTTGGCGTTTCTGGTGGGGTGTGGTCCTACGTAGACCATATTGGATGTAAGTAGGGGGTTTGTTGGCGTTTCTGGTGGGGTGTGGTCCTACGTAGACCATATTGGATGTAAGTAGGGGGTTTGTTGGCGTTTCTGGTGGGGTGTGGTCCTACGTAGACCTTATTGGATGTAAGTAGGGGGTTTGTTGGCGTTTCTGGTGGGGTGTGGTCCTACGTAGACCATATTGGATGTAAGTAGGGGGTTTGTTGGCGTTTCTGGTGGGGTGTGGTCCTACGTAGACCATATTGGATGTAAGTAGGGGGTTTGTTGGCGTTTCTGGTGGGGTGTGGTCCTACGTAGACCTTATTGAATGTAAGTAGGGGGTTTGTTGGCGTTTCTGGTGGGGTGTGGTCCTACGTAGACCCTATTGGATGTAAGTAGGGGGTTTGTTGGCCTTTCTGGTGGGGTGTGGTCCTACGTAGACCTTATTGGATGTAAGTAGGGGGTTTGTTGGCGTTTCTGGTGGGGTGTGGTCCTACGTAGACCTTATTGGATGTAAGTAGGGGGTTTGTTGGCGTTTCTGGTGGGGTGGGGTCCTACGTAGACCCTATTGGATGTAAGTAGGGGGTTTGTTGGCGTTTCTGGTGGGGTGTGGTCCTACGTAGACCCTATTGGATGTAAGTAGGGGGTTTGTTGGCGTTTCTGGTGGGGTGTGGTCCTACGTAGACCTTATTGGATGTAAGTAGGGGGTTTGTTGGCGTTTCTGGTGGGGTGTGGTCCTACGTAGACCCTATTGGATGTAAGTAGGGGGTTTGTTGGGGTGTGGTCCTACGTAGGCCTTATTGGATGTAAGTAGGGGGTTTGTTGGCGTTTCTGGTGGGGTGTGGTCCTATGTAGACCCTATTGGATGTAAGTAGGGGGTTTGTTGGCGTTTCTGGTGGGGTATGGTCCTATGTAGACCCTATTGGATGTAAGTAGGGGGTTTGTTGGCGTTTCTGGTGGGGTGGGGTCCTACGTAGACCCTATTGGATGTAAGTAGGTGGTTTGTTGGCGTTTCTGGTGGGGTGTGGTCCTACGTAGACCTTAGTAGATGTAAGTAGGGGGTTTGTTGGCGTTTCTGGTGGGGTGTGGTCCTACGTAGACCTTATTGGATGTAAGTAGGGGGTTTGTTGGCGTTTCTGGTGGAGTGTGGTCCTACGTAGACCTTATTGGATGTAAGTAGGGGGTTTGTTGGCGTTTCTGGTGGAGTGTGGTCCTACGTAGACCTTATTGGATGTAAGTAGGTGGTTTGTTGGCGTTTCTGGTGGAGTGTGGTCCTACGTAGACCTTATTGGATGTAAGTAGGGGGTTTGTTGGCGTTTCTGGTGGGGTGTGGTCCTACGTAGACCTTATTGGATGTAAGTAGGGGGTTTGTTGGCGTTTCTGGTGGGGTGCGGTCCTACGTAGACCTTATTGGATGTAAGTAGGGGGTTTGTTGGCGTTTCTGGTGGGGTGTGGTCCTACGTAGACCTTAGTAGATGTAAGTAGGGGGTTTGTTGGCGTTTCTGGTGGGGTGTGGTCCTACGTAGACCTTATTGGATGTAAGTAGGGGGTTTGTTGGCGTTTCTGGTGGGGTATGGTCCTATGTAGACCCTATTGGATGTAAGTAGGGGGTTTGTTGGCGTTTCTGGTGGGGTGGGGTCCTACGTAGACCCTATTGGATGTAAGTAGGTGGTTTGTTGGCGTTTCTGGTGGGGTGTGGTCCTACGTAGACCTTATTGGATGTAAGTAGGGGGTTTGTTGGCGTTTCTGGTGGGGTGCGGTCCTACGTAGACCTTATTGGATGTAAGTAGGGGGTTTGTTGGCGTTTCTGGTGGGGTGTGGTCCTACGTAGACCTTAGTAGATGTAAGTAGGGGGTTTGTTGGCGTTTCTGGTGGGGTGTGGTCCTACGTAGACCTTAGTAGATGTAAGTAGGGGGTTTGTTGGCGTTTCTGGTGGGGTATGGTCCTATGTAGACCCTATTGGATGTAAGTAGGGGGTTTGTTGGCGTTTCTGGTGGGGTGGGGTCCTACGTAGACCCTATTGGATGTAAGTAGGGGGTTTGTTGGCGTTTCTGGTGGGGTGTGGTCCTACGTAGACCTTATTGGATGTAAGTAGGGGGTTTGTTGGCGTTTCTGGTGGGGTGTGGTCCTACGTAGACCTTATTGGATGTAAGTAGGGGGTTTGTTGGCGTTTCTGGTGGGGTGTGGTCCTACGTAGACCTTATTGGATGTAAGTAGGGGGTTTGTTGGCGTTTCTGGTGGGGTGTGGTCCTACGTAGACCTTATTGGATGTAAGTAGGGGGTTTGTTGGCGTTTCTGGTGGGGTGTGGTCCTACGTAGACCTTATTGGATGTAAGTAGGGGGTTTGTTGGCGTTTCTGGTGGGGTGTGGTCCTACGTAGACCTTATTGGATGTAAGTAGGGGGTTTGTTGGCGTTTCTGGTGGGGTGTGGTCCTACGTAGACCTTATTGGATGTAAGTAGGGGGTTTGTTGGCGTTTCTGGTGGGGTGTGGTCCTACATAGACCTTATTGGATGTAAGTAGGGGGTTTGTTGGCGTTTCTGGTGGGGTGTGGTCCTACATAGACCTTATTGGATGTAAGTAGGGGATTTGTTGGCGTTTCTGGTGGGGTGTGGTCCTACGTAGAACTTATTGGATGTAAGTAGGGGGTTTGTTGGCGTTTCTGGTGGAGTGTGGTCCTACGTAGACCTTATTGGATGTAAGTAGGAGGTTTGTTGGCGTTTCTGGTGGGGTGTGGTCCTACGTAGACCCTAT
This sequence comes from Eledone cirrhosa, assembly GCA_964016885.1. Taxonomy (NCBI): domain Eukaryota; kingdom Metazoa; phylum Mollusca; class Cephalopoda; order Octopoda; family Eledonidae; genus Eledone; species Eledone cirrhosa. Next base: position 18,711,723 of record OZ024766.1, on the reverse strand, counting down.
TGGATGTAAGTAGGGGGTTTGTTGGCGTTTCTGGTGGGGTGTGGTCCTACTTACACCTTATTGGATGTAAGTAGGGGGTTTGTTGGCGTTTCTGGTGGGGTGTGGTCCTACGTAGACCTTATTGGATGTAAGTAGGGGGTTTGTTGGCGTTTCTGGTGGGGTGTGGTCCTACTTACACCTTATTGGATGTAAGACCTTATTTGGGAGGAGAGGGGAGTGGACTAATTACACTTTACTTGGGGGGCAGTTTGTTTTGTTGGGGCTGGTGCTACATATACCTTACTGGAATTACATTGGGCTTTACTCAGGGGTTGAGTGTTATTCGAGGGTGGGGGCTACGTACTTGTTACTGGGTGTAAGTCAGACTCTTTGTTGGGGTTTCTGAGGGTGTGTGGTCCTGCATACACCTTATTGGATGTAAGCAGGGACTTTATTGAAAGGCAGATGGGTTTTGCTTTTTCTCTGTGGGTGGGCATATGAGGAGTGGACTTGATTTTGTTGTGTGAGATGGGATGGGGTGTCAGATGGGTGCTCTGGCCATCTCTCTCTCTCTTTCTCTCTCTCTCTGTCTATCTCTCTACCTGTCTGCCAGTTTGTATAATTCCTTCTATGTATATTTGTCATTCAGTCTGTCTAACCCTTAATGTATCAACCCCTTTGTATATTGTTACAGGTACTGTCCCCTAGGACTGACATTGGAGTGTACAACAACAACAAGGCTAAGCGAAAGAAACTAAAAGACGGGGAACGTGAGAGAAGGGAGATCGAAAATGGCAGCATTTTAGACTTGAGGATTGAAGAACAGAGAGATCCGGCTAGCATTGTAAGTGGTGTTACTGTTGTAGTAGAGTAGGTGGTGTTACTGTTGTAGTAGTGTAAGTGGTGTTACTGTTGTAGTAGAGTAGCTGGTGTTACTGTTGTAGTAGAGTAGGTGGTGTTACTGTTGTAGTAGTGTAGGTGGTGTTACTGTTGTAGTAGTGTAGGTGGTGTTACTGTTGTAGTAGAGTAGGTGGTGTTACTGTTGTAGTAGAGTAGGTGGTGTTACTGTTGTAGTAGAGTAGGTGGTGTTACTGTTGTAGTAGTGTAGCTGGTGTTACTGTTGTAGTAGTGTAGGTGGTGTTACTGTTGTAGTAGTGTAGGTGGTGTTACTGTTGTAGTAGAGTAGGTGGTGTTACTGTTGTAGTAGAGTAGGTGATGTTACTGTTGTAGTAGAGTAGGTGGTGTTACTGTTGTAGTAGTGTAGGTGGTGTTACTGTTGTAGTAGTGTAAGTGGTGTTACTGTTGTAGTAGAGTAGGTGGTGTTACTGTTGTAGTAGTGTAGGTGGTGTTACTGTTGTAGTAGAGTAGGTGGTGTTACTGTTGTAGTAGTGTAGGTGGTGTTACTGTTGTAGTAGTGTAGGTGGTGTTACTGTTGTAGTAGTGTAGGTGGTGTTACTGTTGTAGTAGAGTAGGTGGTGTTACTGTTGTAGTAGTGTAAGTGGTGTTACTGTTGTAGTAGAGTAGGTGGTGTTACTGTTGTAGTAGTGTAGGTGGTGTTACTGTTGTAGTAGAGTAGGTGGTGTTACTGTTGTAGTAGTGTAGGTGGTGTTACTGTTGTAGTAGAGTAGGTGGTGTTACTGTTGTAGTAGTGTAAGTGGTGTTACTGTTGTAGTAGAGTAGGTGGTGTTACTGTTGTAGTAGTGTAGGTGGTGTTACTGTTGTAGTAGAGTAGGTGGTGTTACTGTTGTAGTAGAGTAGGTGGTGTTACTGTTGTAGTAGTGTAGGTGGTGTTACTGTTGTAGTAGTGTAGGTGGTGTTACTGTTGTAGTAGAGTAGGTGGTGTTACTGTTGTAGTAGTGTAGGTGGTGTTACTGTTGTAGTGGTGTAGGTGGTGTTACTGTTGTAGTAGAGTAGGTGGTGTTACTGTTGTAGTAGTGTAGGTGGTGTTACTGTTGTAGTAGTGTAGGTGGTGTTACTGTTGTAGTAGAGTAGGTGGTGTTACTGTTGTAGTAGTGTAGGTGGTGTTACTGTTGTAGTAGAGTAGGTGGTGTTACTGTTGTAGTAGTGTAAGTGGTGTTACTGTTGTAGTAGAGTAGGTGGTGTTACTGTTGTAGTAGTGTAAGTGGTGTTACTGTTGTAGTAGAGTAGGTGGTGTTACTGTTGTAGTAGAGTAGGTGGTGTTACTGTTGTAGTAGAGTAGGTGGTGTTACTGTTGTAGTAGTGTAGCTGGTGTTACTGTTGTAGTAGTGTAGGTGGTGTTACTGTTGTAGTAGTGTAGGTGGTGTTACTGTTGTAGTAGAGTAGGTGGTGTTACTGTTGTAGTAGAGTAGGTGGTGTTACTGTTGTAGTAGTGTAGGTGGTGTTACTGTTGTAGTAGTGTAGCTGGTGTTACTGTTGTAGTAGTGTAGGTGGTGTTACTGTTGTAGTAGTGTAGGTGGTGTTACTGTTGTAGTAGTGTAGGTGGTGTTACTGTTGTAGTAGTGTAGGCGGTGTTACTGTTGTAGTAGTGTAGGTGGTGTTACTGTTGTAGTAGTGTAGGTGGTGTTACTGTTGTAGTAGAGTAGGTGGTGTTACTGTTGTAGTAGTGTAGGTGGTGTTACTGTTGTAGTAGAGTAGGTGGTGTTACTGTTGTAGTAGAGTAGGTGGTGTTACTGTTGTAGTAGTATAGGTGGTGTTACTGTCATTACTACAATAGAGGTTCAACAAGCTTTTGATTCCAGAGTCGGACCAGATCAATACAGATCAAACCTTGAGCTGATCAATAACGAAACGCGTGTCACCAACCAATAAACGTAATGAAGGCTTAACTAATCACCCTTGTATTATTATATTACACTGTCTAGCTCTACACCTCGCTACTGACATGAACCTAAACATCAAGTGCTCACCTGGGTGAACCTACAGTTACTCCAAGTTACACTCCCATCATCTTACGTCCGCTTTTCCCTGCTTGCAAGGGTGGGATGGGAACTGATTCTGGCTTGATTTCTACAGCTGGATGCCCTTCCTAACACCAACCTCATTTACAGTGAGTGCTGGGTGCTTTTCTACAGTGAGTGCTGGGTGCTTTTCTTTTGCCGTGGCACCTCCACAACCACTTTACAGTGAGTGCTGGGTGCTTTTCTTTTGCCGTGGCACCTCCACAACCACTTTACAGTGAGTGCTGGGTGCTTTTTTGCTGTGGCACCTCCACGACCACTTTACAGTGAGTGCTGGGTGCTTTTTTGCCGTGGCACCTCCACGACCACTTTACAGTGAGTGCTGGGTGCTTTTTTGCTGTGGCACCTCCACGACCACTTTACAGTGAGTGCTGGGTGCTTTTTTGCCGTGGCACCTCCACGACCACTTTGCAGTGGAATGATAGGGACCCCAGTCCCTATCATCTCATTTCTACAGCTGAGTAAACTGGAGCAATGTGAAATAAAGTGTCTTGCTCAAGGAAACAACACATCACCCGGTCTGAGAATTGAACTCACAACCTTTCGATTGCAAGCCCAATGCTCTAACCACTAAGCCATATATATATATATGAATGTATGTATAGTATATTTGGCAATATACCGTATGTTTAATTAAAAACAGTTTGAAGACCTTGCTCTATCATTTTAAAGCAGTAAGCATGTCACTTCTTTTTTCGGCAAAGGAAGGGAGATAATCTGACAGTCTGTTTCACACTATTGGTGTTCCTCAGAGCAACGTACTCGCCGACCTTTGCCGAAAATTTATAGAGGCTGGATTCTTATAGAATTCCAGTAATAATCAGGAACTGATTATACAGAGTGATTGCTGGTCCAGCAAAAATTAAAAATTAGGACTGGTGCTCTGAAATAGCGATGTATACATAAATGTATGTAGAGTATATTTGGTAATATAATGTATGTTTAATTAATATATATTAGAAAGTGAACAACACAAAATGACTTTTTTTATTTTTATTTATTTTATTTTTTTTTTTACTTTTTGGGGGGGTTTTTTTTTTTGGTTTTTTCTTCGGAATTACCTAACACATATATTGTAGTGATACATGTTTTCTCTCTGTCTTCTGTACCAAAGGTGGCTGCTTTCAAGCTGGCGGAGCAGAGGGAGATAGAGTCGATGAAGGAACTTCGCACTATCAACCTCGAGAAGATCCACAAATTAGACACGGGAGATGTGAAATACTGCATCTGTCGGAAGTCAGCATCTGGTTTGATGTTGCAGTGTGAGCTGTGTAAAGACTGGTTTCACGGTGAGTTTGGCTTCGCTGTCTTCTACTGTGGGTATTACTGGTACTAGGCGTTAAAACGTCGGGTGGAATGCCTTACGGCGTTCGTTCCATTGAATTCAAATCCCGCCGAGGTCAACTTTGCCTTTCATACTTTTCCCGGTTGATAAAAAAGAAAGTACCAGTTATGTACTGGGGTTCATTCTTCCTCTATATCTCTTTCTCGTTTCTTCTCTCTCTCTCTCTGTCTTTCCAAATATATATATACTCTCACACATGTCTATATATGTACATTGTGGCCAACAGTGGGAGTAACTCTCTCAACTCTTTCCATCCTATCCTTATTCTAGCTGTTATACTCTCACAGCACCTCCCTGCCCTCCACTGCTAATTATGTTGCCTAGATAGCAGAAGCTATCAACCACTTCTATGAGTCATTCCTGTGACTGGAATGAGCTTTCATTACTGATTATCTTCCCCTCGGTTACCCCTGTGCATCTTCTACCAAGTCCTTCCCTTCCTGTTAGTCTACTCGTTATCCCACTACATCTCCTGCGACTAACAGATAGTATTAACTGTTGGAGAAGCCAATGGAAACCCTAACCCTCTCGTTAAGCGAATGAGGTCTACGTTCTTGTCGATATATATATATATATATATTACTAGCAGTTGTACCCGGCGTTGCACAGGATAAGGTATTTTGGAACGCTGGCCGCCAACAGACCTAATAGTGGAAGAACTGCATGCCTGGACAATATGTAAAGAAAATAAACCGAATACTCTGATGGCTGGATAATCTTTAAGATTTTCCTCGATGAAGCAGGAAAAATGCAGGTTTTCACCTAATGCGGGCCCTAGGGGATCAAGGAAATGAAAATTTTTTTATGTACATAATATGCCTTGAAATTTCGGGAAAATCTGTTAGACGTAACGCCTCAAAAAACCCCTAAAAAGCTGAAAAAAATGAAGTTTTTCACCCAATGCGGGGCCCTAGGCCATAAAAAATTTGTATTTTCTTTGCTCACGGTATGAAGAGACTGACTAATACATAGTTACAATTTCAAGGAAATCAGTCTGACGTAACGCCTAAAAAAACCCCGTAAAAAGCTGAAAACACGCAGTTTTTCACCTAAAGCGAGCCCTAGGCCATAAAAAAGTTGGATTTTCTTTGCTCACGGTATGAAGAAGAGACTGACTAATACATAGTTACAATTTCAAGGAAATCAGTCTGACGTAACGCCTCAAAAAAACCCCTAAAAAGCTGAAAAAACGCAGTTTTTCACCTAATGTGGGCCCTGGAGGATCAAAAAGTTGAATTTATTTATGTGCGTAACACTCCCTGAAATATAAATAGTACACATGTAAAGTTTGAAAAAAATCAGTTGGGTCTTTGAGTGTTTTAGGGATCAAACTCACACACAGTAATGCCTCAAAAAAACCCCTAAAAAGCTGAAAAAACGCAGTTTTTCACCTAATGCAGGCCCTGGGGTTCAAAAAGTTGAATTTATTTATGTGCATAACACTCCCTGAAACATAAGTAATACACATGTAAAGACTGAAAAAAATCAGTTGGGTACTCCTCGAGATTTAGGGATCAAACTCACACACACACACACACACAGTTGTATATAGAGAGATTATATATACATAATATAATCTTTCATGATTTATTCCAAGTAATCCAACTTATTTTAATAACAGCTTCAGAAGACATAACCCTGACACAGTTTCACAGTTCTGCAGTCAATATATATTAGATTTATTTAGGTGGTGGATTGGCAGTATCGGTAGAGGGTCGGACGCCATGCTTTGCAGCATAGAGTTACGGCCCTTGCCTTTCTGAGTTCAAATCCAGCCGAGGTTAATTTTGCCTTTCATTCTTACGGGGGTCGGTAAAATGAAATACCAGTAATGTACTGGGGTAATTGCTGGCCTTGTGCCCCCAAAAGTAGAAAGTTATTACGGGGTTGGTAAAATAAAGTACCAGTAATACACTGGGGTAATTGCTGGCCTTGTGCCCCCAAAAGTAGGAACAGTTATTACGGGGGTCAGTAAAATAAAGTACCAGTAATACACTGGGGTAATTGCTGGCCTTGTGCCCCCAAAAGTAGAAACAATTATTACGGGGGTTAAGTAAAATAAAGTACCAGTAATACACTGGGGTAATTGCTGGCCTTGTGCCCCCAAAAGTAGAAACAGTTATTACAGGGGTCGGTAAAATAAAGTACCAGTAATACACTGGGGTAATTGCTGGCCTTGTGCCCCCAAAAGTAGGAACAATTATATATTAGATTTATTATGATCTGAGTTCAAATCCCGCCGAGGTTAACTTTGCCTTTCATCCTTACGGGGTCGATAAAATAAAGTACCAGTCACACACTGGGGTCAATATAATCGACTTTCCCCTCCCCCCCCCCAAAAAAAAAATTGCTGGCCTTGTGCCTAAAGTAGAAACAATTATTTATTAGATTTATATTGTTGTTATTGTTGTTATTGTTGTTTTCTTCTTCAGGGTCTTGTGTGCCGTTGCCCAAGTCAGCGAACATCAAGAGGGTGAACCAGACCGTCCAGATGCAGTCGATGGGCACCGTGCGGGATCTGAAGTTCTTGTGTCCCCTGTGTCTGAGGTCGAGACGTCCCCGGCTCGAGACGATCCTGTCGCTGCTTGTCTCCCTTCAGAAGCTGCCTGTACGCCTGCCCGAGGGTGAGGCCCTCCAGTGCCTGACGGAGAGGGCAATGGCCTGGCAGGACCGCGCCCGAAACTCCCTGGCCACTCCGGAGCTGGCCGCGGCGCTCGCCAAACTTAGCCTGCTCAGCCAACGTATGGTCGAACAGGCAGCCCGCGAGAAGACCGAGAAGATAATCAACGCCGAGCTGCTGAAGGCTGCCAACAACCCAGAGCTGCAGAGCCACCTGGCGTCCGTCACACAAAGCGCTTTCGGCGGCGGTGGCGGTGGTGGTGGGTCGACAGGGCACCCGCCTTCCTCGTTGAGGGACCTCACCTCTCCTGCTACCCCAACAAACAACAACACAAACAATGGCACAGCTGGAGGCGGCCTTCTGGGCCACACCACACACAACACAATGGACAATAACAACAACAACACTACAGACAACAGTAACCCATCAGGCCAGCTCTCGCCCATCTCGCAACAGAGCATTGATGACGGGTGCTACACAACCGCCACCACCACCACAGACCACCCTGGGGGTGGTGTTGTTGGGGCCCAGCTCTCTATTACTGACCGCCACCATTTTTTGCTACTCAATGGACACAACAACAACAGCAGCAGTAACAACAACAACAATGTTGGCATGACAACTGAACATACATATTCTTCGGTCTCAAAGACATCTTGTGAGTATATTTATTTATTTATCATCATCATCATCATCATCGTTTAACGTCCATCTTCCACGCTAGCATGGGTTAGACGGCTTTGTTCCATTTGATGCGGGAAGGGTCGGGAGACTGTGTCTCGCTCACACGGAAGTGCCTCTGGCAGGTTTATTTTTTACAGCTGGATGCCCTTCCTAACACCAACCACATTTACAGTGTGGACTGGGAGCCTTTTTACTGTGTCTCCTACATGACCACTTTACAGTGTGGACTGGGAGCCTTTTTACTGGGTCTCCTACATGACCACTTTACAGTGTGGACTGGGAGCCTTTTTACCGTGTCTCCTACACGACCACTTTACAGTGTGGACTGGGAGCCTTTTTACTGTGTCTCCTACACGACCACTTTACAGTGTGGACTGGGAGCCTTTTTACTGTGTCACCTGCATGACCACTTTACAGTGTGGACTGGGAGCCTTTTTACTGTGTCTCCTACACGACCACTTTACAGTGTGGACTGGGAGCCTTTTTACTGTGTCTCCTACACGACCACTTTACAGTGTGGACTGGGAGCCTTTTTACTGTGTCTCCTACACGACCACTTTACAGTGTGGACTGGGAGCCTTTTTACTGTGTCTCCTACACGACCACTTTACAGTGTGGACTGGGAGCCTTTTTACTGTGTCTCCTACACGACCACTTTACAGTGCGGACTGGGAGCCTTTTTACTGTGTCTCCTACACGACCACTTTACAGTGTGGACTGGGAGCCTTTTTACTGTGTCTCCTACATGACCACTTTACAGTGTGGACTGGGAGCCTTTTTACTGTCTCCTACATGACCACCTTACAGTGTGGACTGGGAGCCTTTTTACTGTGTCTCCTACATGACCACCTTACAGTGTGGACTGGGAGCCTTTTTACTGTGTCTCCTTCATGACCACTTTACAGTGTGGACTGGGAGCCTTTTTACTGTGTCTCCTACACGACCACTTTACAGTGTGGACTGGGAGCCTTTTTACTGTGTCTCCTACATGACCACCTTACAGTGTGGACTGGGAGCCTTTTTACTGTGTCTCCTTCATGACCACTTTACAGTGTGGACTGGGAGCCTTTTTACTGTGTCCCCTACATGACCACTTTACAGCGTGGACTGGGAGCCTTTTTACAGTGGCACCTCCACGACCACCTTACAGTGTGGACTGGGAGCCTTTTTACTGTGTCACCTACATGACCACCTTACAGTGTGGACTGGGAGCCTTTTTACTGTGTCTCCTACATGACCACCTTACAGTGTGGACTGAGAGCCTTTTTACTGTGTCTCCTACATGACCACTTTACAGTGTGGACTGGGAGCCTTTTTACTGTGTCCCCTACATGACCACTTTACAGTGTGGACTGGGAGCCTTTTTACTGTGTCTCCTACATGACCACTTTACAGTGAGTGCTGGGAGCCTTTTTACTGTGTCTCCTACATGACCACTTTACAGTGAGTGCTGGGAGCCTTTTTACTGTGTCTCCTACATGACCACTTTACAGTGTGGACTGGGAGCCTTTTTACTGTGTCTCCTACACGACCACCTTACAGTGTGGACTGGGAGCCTTTTTACTGTGTCCCCTACATGACCACTTTACAGTGTGGACTGGGAGCCTTTTTACTGTGTCTCCTACACGACCACTTTACAGTGTGGACTGGGAGCCTTTTTACTGAGTCTCCTACATGACCACTTTACAGTGTGGACTGGGAGCCTTTTTACTGTGTCTCCTACATGACCACTTTACAGTGTGGACTGGGAGCCTTTTTACTGTCTCCTACATGACCACCTTACAGTGTGGACTGGGAGCCTTTTTACTGTGTCCCCTACATGACCACTTTACAGTGTGGACTGGGAGCCTTTTTACTGTGTCTCCTACACGACCACTTTACAGTGTGGACTGGGAGCCTTTTTACTGAGTCTCCTACATGACCACTTTACAGTGTGGACTGGGAGCCTTTTTACTGTGTCTCCTACATGACCACCTTACAGTGTGGACTGGGAGCCTTTTTACTGTGTCTCCTACATGACCACCTTACAGTGTGGACTGGGAGCCTTTTTACTGTGTCTCCTACATGACCACCTTACAGTGTGGACTGGGAGCCTTTTTAATGTGTCTCCTACATGACCACTTTACAGTGTGGACTGGGAGCCTTTTTACTGTGTCTCCTACACGACCACTTTACAGTGTGGACTGGGAACCTTTTTACTGTGTCTCCTACATGACCACTTTACAGTGTGGACTGGGAGCCTTTTTACTGTGTCTCCTACATGACCACTTTACAGTGTGGACTGGGAGCCTTTTTACTGTCTCCTACACGACCACTTTACAGTGTGGACTGGGAGCCATTTTACTGTGTCTCCTACATGACCACTTTACAGTGTGGACTGGGAGCCTTTTTACTGTGTCTCCTACATGACCACTTTACAGTGTGGACTGGGAGCCTTTTTACTGTGTCTCCTACACGACCACTTTACAGTGTGGACTGGGAGCCTTTTTACTGTGTCTCCTACACGACCACTTTACAGTGTGGACTGGGAGCCTTTTTACTGTGTCTCCTACATGACCACCTTACAGTGTGGACTGAGAGCCTTTTTACTGTGTCTCCTACACGACCACCTTACAGTGTGGACTGGGAGCCTTTTTACTGTGTCTCCTACATGACCACTTTACAGTGTGGACTGGGAGCCTTTTTACTGTGTCTCCTACATGACCACTTTACAGTGTGGACTGGGAGCCTTTTTACTGTGTCTCCTACATGACCACTTTACAATGTGGACTGGGAGCCTTTTTACTGTGTCTCCTACATGACCACTCTACAGTGTGGACTGGGAGCCTTTTTACTGTGTCTCCTACATGACCACTTTACAGTGTGGACTGGGAGCCTTTTTACTGTGTCTCCTACATGACCACTTTACAATGTGGACTGGGAGCCTTTTTACTGTGTCTCCTACATGACCACCTTACAGTGTGGACTGGGAGCCTTTTTACTGTCTCCTACACGACCACTTTACAATGTGGACTGGGAGCCTTTTTACTGTGTCTCCTACATGACCACCTTACAGTGTGGACTGAGAGCCTTTTTACTGTGTCTCCTACACGACCACCTTACAGTGTGGACTGGGAGCCTTTTTACTGTGTCTCCTACATGACCACTTTACAGTGTGGACTGGGAGCCTTTTTACTATGTCTCCTACATGACCACTTTACAGTGTGGACTGGGAGCCTTTTTACTGTGTCTCCTACATGACCACCTTACAGTGTGGACTGGGAGCCTTTTTACTGTGTCTCCTACATGACCACTTTACAGTGTGGACTGGGAGCCTTTTTACTGTGTCTCCTACACGACCACTTTACAGTGTGGACTGGGAGCCTTTTTACTGTGTCTCCTACATGACCACCTTACAGTGTGGACTGGGAGCCTTTTTACTGTGTCTCCTACATGACCACTTTACAGTGTGGACTGGGAGCCTTTTTACTGTGTCTCCTACATGACCACCTTACAGTGTGGACTGGGAGCCTTTTTACTGTGTCGCCTACATGACCACTTTACAGTGTGGACTGGGAGCTTTTTACTGTGTCTCCTACATGACCAGTTTACAGTGTGGACTGGGAGCCTTTTTACTGTGTCTCCTACACGACCACCTTACAGTGTGGACTGGGAGCCTTTTTACTGTGTCTCCTACATGACCACTTTACAGTGTGGACTGGGAGCCTTTTTACTGTGTCTCCTACATGACCACTTTACAGTGTGGACTGGGAGCCTTTTTACTGTGTCTCCTACATGACTACTTTACAGTGTGGGCTGGGAGCCTTTTTACTGTGTCTCCTACATGACCACTTTACAGTGTGGACTGGGAGCCTTTTTACTGTGTCTCCTACACGACTACTTTACAGTGTGGACTGGGAGCCTTTTTACTGTGTCTCCTACATGACCACTTTACAGTGTGGACTGGGAGCCTTTTTACTGTGTCTCCTACATGACCACCTTACAGTGTGGACTGGGAGCCTTTTTACTGTGTCTCCTACATGACCACCTTACAGTGTGGACTGGGAGCCTTTTTACTGTGTCTCCTACATGACCACCTTACAGTGTGGACTGGGAGCCTTTTTACTGTGTCACCTACATGACCACTTTACAGTGTGGACTGGGAGCCTTTTTACTGTCTCTCCTACATGACCACCTTACAGTGTGGACTGGGAGCCTTTTTACTGTGTCTCCTACATGACCACCTTACATTGTGGACTGGGAGCCTTTTTACTGTGTCGCCTACATGACCACTTTACAGTGTGGACTGGGAGCTTTTTACTGTCTCCTACATGACCACCTTACAGTGTGGACTGGGAGCCTTTTTACTGTGTCTCCTACACGACCACCTTACAGTGTGGACTGGGAGCCTTTTTACTGTGTCTCCTACATGACCACCTTACAGTGTGGACTGGGAGCCTTTTTACTGTGTGGACTGGGAGCCTTTTTACTGTGTCTCCTACACGACCACCTTACAGTGTGGACTGGGAGCCTTTTTACTGTGTCTCCTACATGACCACCTTACAGTGTGGACTGGGAGCCTTTTTACTGTGTCACCTACATGACCACTTTACAGTGTGGACTGGGAGCCTTTTTACTGTGTCTCCTACATGACCACTTTACAGTGTGGACTGGGAGCCTTTTTACTGTGTCTCCTACACGACCACCTTACAGTGCTTAAACTTTAATAGGTTCTTATAATAAATATTTGCTCTATGGTTTTATATATATATAATCCTTATCGAGCCCTCTTTGGATTTTAGTCTTCACATTTATTATTACTATCATCATTATCATCATCATCATCATCAACGTTTAACGTCCGTGTTCCACGCTTGCATGGGTTTGGACGGGGGTTTTCCCACTTGAGGCAAGAGTGATTGTCTTGCTCGCATAGGACTGTCTGGCGGGTTTTCTACAGTTGGATGCCCTTCCTAACACCAACCACATTTACAGTGTGGGGCTGGGAGGTTTTTACCGTGTTGCCTACACGGCCACATTACAGCGTGGACTGTCTGGCGGGTTTTCTACAGCTGGATGCCCTTCCTAACACCAACCACATTTACAGTGTGGGGCTGGGAGGTTTTTACCGTGTTATATATGTATATATCAGTGTTGTAGAACCACCATTAACTCTCTCTCTCTCTCTCTTCCCCACCACCACTACCTACAGCCGTATCGCCACGGAAACACCAGCGCAAGTCCCCACTAATCCCGCGTCTCCTGGAGTCTCCGTTGCTGGAGCTGTCTGCCGCTGCCCAACTCCAACTGGAGGAGTTAATGACGGATGGAGACCTGTTGGAGGTCTCCCTCGACGAAACCCAGCACATCCGACGCATCCTTGTCGCTTGCCAGACCACCAACGATGACAAGTACATGGAATTCGAGGTAAGTATCCGCCCAGCCATGACCATCACTGACTACTCGCTTCATCCTTCCCGCCTGCCTGCTTTTATTCTTTATTCCATGGGTCCTCGTATGTCCTTCTTGCAGGTCACCCGTACTGTAAGATGAAGTACACTCTTCTTACTCATCATGGGGCCTTTTTAAAGTTTTTTGAGACAATGTTTTACAGCTAGATACCCTTCCAGTTACCGACCCTTTTTTTTTTTTAGTCACCTCTTACAACACAGGGATACAGTGTACCTATTGTAAACCAGATATATACAGGGATACAGTGTACCTATTGTAAACCTGGTACACACAGGGATACAGTGTACCTATTGTAAACCAGATATACACAGGGATACAGTGTACCTATTGTAAACCAGATATACACAGGGATACAGTGTACCTATTGTAACCAGATATATACAGGGATACAGTGTACCTGTTGTAAACCAGATATACACAGGGATACAGTGTACCTATTGTAAACCAGGTATACACAGGGATACAGTGTACCTATTGTAAACCAGATATATACAGGGATACAGTGTACCTGTTGTAAACCAGATATACACAGGGATACAGTGTACCTATTGTAAACTAGATACACACAGGGATACAGTGTACCTATTGTAAACTAGATACACACAGGGATACAGTGTACCTATTGTAAACCAGATATACACAGGGATACAGTGTACCTATTGTAAACTAGATACACACAGGGATACAGTGTACCTATTGTAAACCAGATATACACAGGGATACAGTGTACCTATTGTAAACTAGATACACACAGGGATACAGTGTACCTATTGTAAACCAGATATACACAGGGATACAGTGTACCTATTGTAAACTAGATACACACAGGGATACAGTGTACCTATTGTAAACCAGATATACACAGGGATACAGTGTACCTATTGTAAACTAGATACACACAGGGATACAGTGTACCTATTGTAAACCAGATACACACAGGGATTCAGTGTACCTATTGTAAACCAGGTACACACAGGGATACAGTGTACCTGTTGTAAACCAGATATACACAGGGATACAGTGTACCTATTGTAAACCAGGTACACACAGGGATACGGTGTACCTGTTGTAAACCAGATATAGACAGGGATACAGTGTACCTATTGTAAACCAGGTATACACAGGGATACAGTGTACCTATTGTAAACCAGGTATACACAGGGATACAGTGTACCTATTGTAAACTAGATATACACAGGGATACAGTGTACCTATTGTAAACCAGATATACACAGGGATACAGTGTACCTATTGTAAACCAGGTACACACAGGGATACGGTGTACCTGTTGTAAACCAGGTATACACAGGGATACAGTGTACCTGTTGTAAACCAGATATACACAGGGATACAGTGTACCTGTTGTAAACCAGGTATAGACAGGGATACAGTGTACCTGTTGTAAACCAGGTATACACAGGGATACAGTGTACCTATTGTAAACCAGGTATACACAGGGATACAGTGTACCTGTTGTAAACCAGATATATACAGGGATACAGTGTACCTATTGTAAACCAGATATATACAGGGATACAGTGTACCTATTGTAAACGAGATATATACAGGGATACAGTGTACCTATTGTAAACCAGGTATACACAGGGATACAGTGTACCTATTGTAAACCAGGTATACACAGGGATACAGTGTACCTATTGTAAACCAGGTATACACAGGGGTACAGTGTACCTATTGTAAACCAGGTACACACAGGGATACAGTGTACCTATTGTAAACCAGATACACACAGGGATATAGTGTACCTATTGTAAACCAGATACACACAGGGATACAGTGTACCTATTGTAAACCAGATATACACAGGGATACAGTGTACCTATTGTAAACGAGATATATACAGGGATACAGTGTACCTATTGTAAACCTGGTACACACAGGGATACAGTGTACCTATTGTAAACCAGGTATACACAGGGGTACAGTGTACCTATTGTAAACCAGATACACCGAGCACTGTACGACCAGATGCCCTTCCTGAGGTGGCTGTTGTAGTTAGAGCTCACACACCTTGGCCTCCGACAAGTTTAGATCTCATAGTAAGTTTCTCGGGTGTTTTTAATGATAGGGGTTGCCCCGGTTAGATGCCAAACCCCTTTCGATCGCCATTTTATTATACGAGCCCCGCAATTTTGGAATTTTATTTTCCTCCTCTTTTCAGGAATTGACGACGGAGCGTATCCCCATGAAGGAGAGACCCGAGAAGGTCCCGACAAAGGGCAAGGACAAGGAGAAGGAGAAAGAGAAGGACAAGGTGAAGAAGAAGAGAAAGAAGAAAGACGAGGAGTCTGAGAACCACCATTGCGAGACGAAAAACAAGAGAAGCAAAGACGAGAACAATTCTTCGTCGAAACCCCGGAAGAAACTCGTTCTCAAGGAGAAGGATCTGAAATTGAAGGACAAAAGTAGGGGTTTTTATTGTTGTTGTTGTTGTTGTTGTTGCTATTATAAAGGCAGTGGATTTGGCAGTATCGGTAAAGGGTCGGACGCCGTGCTTTGCAGCATAGAGTTACGTCCCTTTGTGATCTGAGTTTAACTTTGCCTTTCATCCTTACGGGGTCGATAAAATAAAGTACCAGTAATGTACTGGGTAATTTGCTGGCCTTGTGCCTAAAGTAGAAACAGTTATTATTATTATATCATGACTCAATTATTATATTATATCATGATAGGGCGGTGAATTGGCAGTATCGGTAAAGGGTCGGACGCCATGCTTTGCAGCATATAATCACGTCCCTTTGTGATCTGAGTTCAAATCCCGTCGAGGTTAACTTTGCCTTTCATCCTCACGGGGTCGATAAAATAAAGTACCAGTAATGCACTGGGTACTTACTGGCCTTGTGCCCCCAAAAGTAGAAACAATTATTATTGCACTTCGTTAGTGCTCTACCGAGCACAGCTCTGTGCACCTTGGGTATGTGCAGTGTAGTTTTTGCTGCTATGGGTTCTATTGTATTGATAGTACTTTTTATAATGCCTGCGCAGTGTCTAGAAGTGCTATCTTTTGTATGCTGTATCTATAAATATATATACATATGGAGGCACATGGCTTAGTGGTTAGAGCATTGGCCTTGCAATTGAAAGGTTGTGAGTTCAATTCTCAGACCGGGTGATGTTGTTTCCTTGAGCAAGACACTTTATTTCACATTGCTCCAGTTTACTCAGCTGTAGAAATGAGATGATAGGGACTGGGGTCCCTATCATTCCACTGCAAAGTGGTCGTGGAGGTGCCACGGCAAAAAAGCACCCAGCACTCACTGTAAAGTAGTCGTGGAGGTGCCACGGCAAAAAAGCACCCAGCACTCACTGTAAAATGGTCGTGGAGGTGCCACGGCAAAAAAGCACCCAGCACTCACTGTAAAGTGGTCGTGGAGGTGCCACGGCAAAAAAGCACCCAGCACTCACTGTAAAGTGGTCGTGTAGGTGCCACGGCAAAAAAGCACCCAGCACTCACTGTAAAGTGGTCGTGGAGGTGCCACGGCAAAAAAGCACCCAGCACTCACTGTAAAGTGGTCGTGTAGGTGCCACGGCAAAAAAGCACCCAGCCCTCACTGCAAAGTGGTCGTGGAGGTGCCAGACAGTCCTATACGAGCAAGACAACCACTCTTGCCTCAAGTGGGAAAATTCCCGTCCAAACCCATGCAAGCGTGGAAGATGGACGTTAAACGATGATGATGATGACATATATATATATATATATATATATATTTTAGTACAGCATGGACGAAGCTCTAGTATATGGCCAAGCTAGCATGTATGCTTATTCGGTTTGTAGCTTTAGCACTCATATGAGGTAAGACCCCAGAGTATAACATTATGTTCAGACAGCTTAGCAAATTAGATATAGCAGTCGGCAGTCCCACCGCATTACCGGAGCAACGAAAATACAGGACCCAGGTAAAGATTTTTTACTGACCTGGACATAACGCTGAGGCTGGGTTATATATATATATATATATATATATATATATATATATATATATATATAATGTAGGAGGTGAGTTTTATTGTAGTACAATAAAGCAATGCAGATATCGGATAAGAAGCACTCTACAGTTTGTGGGACTGGAGTATACATAATATATAAGATCAAAAGATGGTTAAAGGAGTTCCATGTATTTTATTATGCGCATTTCAAAAACAAACATCATCATGCAATAATATGTGTTTTCATCAGATAAAACAGAACATGATATGAAGGTTAAAAGAGACTTGTGGATAGTGCAGATGTTGATTTAAAACTGCACTATCCACAAGTGTTTTTTAGCCTTCATATCATGTTCTCCTGTTTTATCTGATGAAAACACAAATATTATTGCATGATGATGTTTGTTTTTGAAATGCGCATAATAAAATACATGGAACTCCTTTAACCATCTTTTGATCTTATATATTATATATATATATAGAGAGAGAGAGAGAGAGATGAATTGAGGAGGTCTTGGCTGTTGTTTCTAGCGTTTTGCTGCTACTTTTTTTTTTGTTTTTTTTTAGGTAAATGCAAGGAGTTATCTATCAACAACAACAACAACCACAACAACCAGGAGAACAACAACAGCAACAGCAACAAGCTGAAGAAAGAAGAGAAGGCGCAGCAGAAGAGGATGAAGATGTCGAGTGGCGGTGGAGGGGCCACGAGGGAGAAGAAGCACTCGAGTAAAGTGAAGCAGAGCCACAAGAAGAGTGCCTCATCTTTGAGTGGAGATGAGGAAGAGGAAGATGACTGCTCCGCAGTGAAGTGCCTCAAACCAGCAGGTATGTGTTGGTGGGAGCACTGCGTCTCTGTTGTGTGTTGTGTGTGTTGGTGGGAGCACTGTGTCTCTGTTGTGTGTGTTGGTGGGAGCACTGTGTCTCTGTTGTGTGTGTTGGTGGGAGCACTGCGTCTCTGTTGTGTGTTGGTGGGAGCACTGCGTCTGTGTTGTGTGTGTTGGTGGGAGCACTGCGTCTCTGTTGTGTGTTGTGTGTGTTGGTGGGAGCACTGTGTCTCTGTTGTGTGTTGTGTGTGTTGGTGGGAGCAGTGTGGGTGTGTGTATATATATGTGTGTGTGTGTGTGTGCATGTATGTTTATATATATATGTGTGTGTGTGTGCATGTATATATATATGTGTGCATCAAATAATCACTGCTTTCTATATATATACACATGGCTTAGTGGTTAGAGCATTGGCCTTGCAATCGAAAGGTTGTGAGTTCAATTCTCAGACCGGGTGATGTGTTGTTTCCTTGAGCAAGACACTTTATTTCACATTGCTCCAGTTTACTCAGCTGTAGAAATGAGATGATGGGGACTGGGGTCCCTATCATTCCACTGTAAAGTGGTCGTGGAGGTGCCACGGCAAAAAAGCACCCAGCCCACACTGTAAAGTGGTCGTGGAGGTGCCACGGCAAAAAAGCACCCACCACTCACTGTAAAGTGGTCGTGGAGGTGCCACGGCAAAAAAGCACCCAGCCCACACTGTAAAGTGGTCGTGGAGGTGCCACGGCAAAAAAGCAGCCAGCACTCACTGTAGAGTGGTCGTGGAGGTGCCACGGCAAAAAAGCACCCAGCCCACACTGTAAAGTGGTCGTGAAGGTGCCACGGCAAAAAAAGCACCCAGCACTCACTGTAAAGTGGTCGTGGAGGTGCCACAGCAAAAAAAGCACCCAGCACTCACTGTAAAGTGGTCGTGGAGGTGCCACGGCAAAAAAAGCACCCAGCACTCACTGTAAAGTGGTCGTGGAGGTGCCACGGCAAAAAAGCACCCAGCCCTCACTGTAAAGTGGTCGTGGAGGTGCCACGGCAAAAAAGCACCCAGCACTCACTGTAAAGTGGTCGTGGAGGTGCCACGGCAAAAAAGCACCCAGCACTCACTGTAAAGTGGTCGTGGAGGTGCCACAGCAAAAAAGCACCCAGCACTCACTGTAAAGTGGTCGTGGAGGTGCCACGGCAAAGAAGCACCCAGCACTCACTGTAAATGAGGTTGGTGTGAGGAAGGGCATCCAGCTGTAGAAATCAAGCCAGAATCAGTTCCCGTCACACCCTTGCAAGCAGGGAAAAGTGGACGTAAAATGATGATGATATGGTAAATTAATTTTGTATCTAATTAACTTAGTAATTAGAAAGCCAACCGAAGCAGTGAGTGTGTTTTACTATCTTTTTTCCGACAATATTAGGACACAATGAGGTTAACTTTGCCTTTCGTCCTTACGGGGTTGATTTAATCAACTTTCCCAGCCCCTATAATGGCTGGCCTTATGCCTATATATAAGAAACCAATGTTAGGACATTCACACACACACAGTGCCTCTATCTCTCTCTCTCTCTCTCACACACACTGCCTCTCTCTATATATATATCTCTCTCTCTCACACACACTGCCTCTCTCTATATATATATCTCTCTCTCTCACACACACTGCCTCTCTCTATATATATATCTCTCTCTCTCACACACACTGCCTCTCTCTCTATAATATATCTCTCTAGAGATATATATATCTCTCTCTCTCACACACACTGCCTCTCTCTCTATAATATATCTCTCTAGAGATATATATATCTCTCTCACACAGTGCCTCTCTCTATATATATATCTCTCTCTCACACACACTGCCTCTCTCTCTATAATATATCTCTCTAGAGATATATATATCTCTCTCACACAGTGCCTCTCTCTATATATATATATCTCTCTCTCACACACACTGCCTCTCTCTCTATAATATATCTCTCTAGAGATATATATATCTCTCTCACACAGTGCCTCTCTCTATATATATATCTCTCTCTCACACACACTGCCTCTCTCTATATATCTCTCTCTCTCACACACACTGCCTCTCTCTCTATAATATATCTCTCTCACACAGTGCCTCTCTCTATATATATATCTCTCTCTCTTTCACACAGTGCCTTTCTCTCTCTCTCTCACACACACTGCCTCTCTCTATATATATATCTCTCTCTCACACACACTGCCTCTCTCTCTATAATATATCTCTCTCACACAGTGCCTCTCTCTATATATATATCTCTCTCTCTTTCACACACAGTGCCTTTCTCTCTCTCTCTCTCACACACTGCCTCTCTCTATAATATATCTCTCTCTCACACACACTGCCTCTCTCTCTATAATATATCTCTCTCACACAGTGCCTCTCTCTATATATATATCTCTCTCTCACACACACTGCCTCTCTCTATATATATATATCTCTCTCTCACACACACTGCCTCTCTCTATATATATATATCTCTCTCACACACACTGCCTCTCTCTATATATATATCTCTCTCTCACACACACTGCCTATCTCTCTATAATATATCTCTCTCACACAGTGCCTCTCTCTATATATATATCTCTCTCTCTTTCACACACAGTGCCTTTCTCTCTCTCTCTCTCACACACTGCCTCTCTCTATATATATATCTCTCTCTCACACACACTGCCTCTCTCTATAATATATCTCTCTCTCACACACACTGCCTCTCTCTCTATAATATATCTCTCTCACACAGTGCCTCTCTCTATATATATATCTCTCTCTCTTTCACACACAGTGCCTTTCTCTCTCTCTCTCACACACACTGCCTCTCTCTATATATATATCTCTCTCTCACACACACTGCCTCTCTCTATATATATATCTCTCTCTCACACACACTGCCTCTCTCTATATATATCTCTCTCTCACACACACTGCCTCTCTCTCTATAATATATCTCTCTCACACAGTGCCTCTCTCTATATATATATCTCTCTCTCTTTCACACAGTGCCTTTCTCTCTCTCTCTATATATATATCTCTCTCTCACACACACTGCCTCTCTCTATATATATATCTCTCTCTCACACACACTGCCTCTCTCTCTATAATATATCTCTCTCACACAGTGCCTCTCTCTATATATATATCTCTCTCTCTTTCACACACAGTGCCTTTCTCTCTCTCTCTCACACACACTGCCTCTCTCTATATATATATATCTCTCTCTCTCACACACACAGTGCCTCTCTCTCTATATATATCTCTCTCTCTCTCTCTATATATATATATATATCTCTCTCTCTATATATATATATCTCTCACACTGCCTCTCTCTCTCTCTCTCTCTCTCTCTCTCTCTCTCTATATATATATATATATATCTCACACTGCCTCTCTCTCTCTCTCTCTCTCTCTCTCTCTCTCTCTCTATATATATAATCTCACACTGCCTCTCTCTCTATATATATATATCTGTCTCTCTCTCTCACACACACACTGCCTCTCTCTATATATCTCTCTCTCTCTCTCTCTCTCTCCCTCTCTCTCTCACACACTGCCTCTCTCTATATATATATCTCTCTCTCTCTCTCTCTCTCTCTCTCTCTCGCACACACTGCCTCTCTCTATATATCTCTCTCTCTCTCTCTCTCTCTCTCGCACACACTGCCTCTCTCTATATATATATCTCTCACACACACAGTTCCTCTCTCTCGCACGGTGCCTCTCTCTCTCTCTCTCTCTCTCTCTCTCTCTATATATATATATATATATATATATATATATATATCTCTCACACAGTGCCTGCCTCTCTCTCTCTCTCACACACACTGCCTCTCTCTCTCTCTAAACCAATGTTAGGACACCACCCTTGACAAATATAACAATATATCGCTCTTTTAACCGTGTTTTTAATATTTGTTTTGTGTGTTTTTTTTTTTTATTTTTTGTGTTTCCCCCCTTTTCTCTAGGTGACGAGGTGAACTGGGTCCAGTGTGACCAGTGCGAGCTGTGGTTCCACCTGTTGTGTGTCGGTGTTGGGGAGGACGAGGTCGGCGAAGACGATGACTACATCTGCTTCAAGTGTAAAGTGCCGCTGAGGGCCGTTGGCGCGGCGGGGCCGCTGAGGAGCTCCGCCGCCGCCGCCGCCGCCGCGCTGGCTGGCGGCTTGTCGAACGGCGGCGTGGTGGTGGTGGTGACGGGGGCGGCGGCTGCGGCGGCCCCGGGCGTGCCGCCGGGGGAGGGGGGGTCGTCTCCCCCTTCTTCTGGTGCCGCCGCCGCGGCGGCGGTTGTCGCGGTGCCTCCGTCTCCCCCGCAGACGCCGGCCGAGGAGGAGGAGGAGGACGAAGAGGAGGAGGAGGATGAGGAGGAAGAGGAGGAGGAGGAGATGGGGGCCCTTGTCTGGTCCCCCGGACACGACGAGGAGGCGGAGGAGGGCGCGCCCCAGGGGGAGGAGAGGGACGGCATGGAGCTTGAGGAGGAGCTTGAGGACAATGGTGATGACTATGACAATGATGATGATGATGACGATGGTGGTGGTGGTGGTGGGGCTGTGGGGATGGTGGGAGAGGCAGAAAACGGGGCTTTGCAGTTGCATGGCGATGATGGTGGTGACGGCGGTGGGGATGTAGCGATGAGGACGGCGGCGGTGGAAGAAGACGAAGAAGAAGAGGACGAGGAGGAGGAGGAAGAAGAGGAGAACGTAGGCTTTGAAGACGTCGTCGATGACGATGATGATGATGATGATGAGGATGGTGGCGACGGTGGTGACGACGGCGGCGGCGGCGGCGGTGGTGGTGATGATGATGATGATGATAGCTGTAGTGGTGTCGGCGGCGGAGATGACGGAAGGAGGGGGAAGAGACGGCCGGCGGGCCCAGGAGGGGAGGAGGTGGAAGAGGACGAGAAGTCGGCTATGGAAATTGAAGCCGGACATACAGACGCTACAACAATAACAACAACAACAACAATAACAAAGACAACATCATCATCAACAACAACAACAACAGGCCCCTTGGCGGAGAGTCTGACGACAAGAAGGAAAGACTCCGGTAAGATTATTATTATTATTATTATTATTATTATTATTATTATTATTATGGAGGCACATGGCTTAGTGGTTAGAGCATTGGCCTTGCAATCGAAAGGTTGTGAGTTCAATTCTCAGACCGGGTGATGTGTTGTTTCCTTGAGCAAGACACTTCATTTCACATTGCTCCAGTTTACTCAGCTGTAGAAATGAGATGATATGGACTGGGGTCCCTATCATTCCACTGTAAAGTGGTCGTGGAGGTGCCACGGCAAAAAAGCACCCAGCCCTCACTGTAAAGTGGTCGTGGAGGTGCCACGGCAAAAAAGCACCCAGCACTCACTGTAAAGTGGTCGTGGAGGTGCCACGGCAAAAAAGCACCCAGCACTCACTGTAAAGTGGTCGTGGAGGTGCCACGGCAAAAAAGCACCCAGCACTCACTGTAAAGGGGTCGTGGAGGTGCCACGGAAAAAAAGCACCCAGCACTCACTGTAAAGTGGTCGTGGAGGTGCCACGGCAAAAAAGCACCCAGCACTCACTGTAAAGTGGTCGTGGAGGTGCCACAGCAAAAAAGCACCCAGCACTCACTGTAAAGTGGTCGTGGAGGTGCCACGGCAAAAAAGCACCCAGCACTCACTGTAAAGTGGTCGTGGAGGTGCCACGGCAAAAAAGCACCCAGTCCACACTGTAAAGTGGTCGTGGAGGTGCCACGGCAAAAAAGCACCCAGCACTCACTGTAAAGGGGTCGTGGAGGTGCCATGGCAAAAAAGCACCCAGCACTCACTGTAAAGGGGTCGTGGAGGTGCCACGGAAAAAAAGCACCCAGCACTCACTGTAAAGTGGTCGTGGAGGTGCCACGGCAAAAAAGCACCCAGCACTCACTGTAAAGTGGTCGTGGAGGTGCCACGGTAAAAAAGCACCCAGCACTCACTGTAAATGAGGTTGGTGTTAGGAAGGGCATCCAGCTGTAGAAATCAAGCCAGTATCAGTTCCCGTCCCACCCTTGCAAGCAGGGAAAAAACGGACGTAAAATGACAATGATGATGATGATGATTCATAAATATCTGTTTAATTTTGTTCCCTATGTATATATGATGCGTGTATCCGAACAGCAATGTTACATGGTAGCGAGACCTGGGTGCTGAAGGTGGAAGACTTGCGTAGATTAGAGAGAAACGAAGCCTGCATGCTCCGATGGATGTGTAACAGTAATATACGTGAACGACAAAGCATAAATGAATTGAGAGAGAGACTGAGCATAAGAGGAATCAAATGCTGTGTGCAGGAGAGGCGGTTACGCTGGTATGGACATGTGATGCGTATGAAGGATGACAGCTGCATAAAAAGGTACAATAACTAGGGTAAGAACGGGATGGAAGAAGTTCAGGGAGCTACTACCACTGTTAGCTGCAAAAGGCTTCTCCCTCAGAATGAAAGGCAGACTGTATGATGCGTGTATCCGAACAGCGATGTTACATGGTAGTGAGACCTGGGCGCTGAAGGTGGAAGACTTACGTAGATTAGAGAGAAACGAAGCCTGCATGCCCCAATGGATGTGTAACAGTAATATACGTGAACGGCAAAGCATAAAGGAATTGAGAGAGAGACTGAGCATAAGAGGAATCAAATGCTGTGTGCAGGAGAGGCGGTTGCGCTGGTATGGACATGTGATGCGTATGAAGGATGACAGCTGCATAAAAAGGTGCAGAGCACTAGAAGTTGATGGAAACCGCGGAGTGGGGAGACCCAAGATGACCTGGGATGAGGTGATAAAAGCCGACCTTACCCAATTACACCTCTCAAAGGCGATGACACACGACCGTGACCTCTGGCGTCACGCAGTAATACAGAGTACCCGACCTCCCATGGGTACATGCTGAAGCATATAAACAATATGCCCCCCCCCCCCCACCGCAAGGTGGCCGTGGAGGTGCCACGGCAAAAAAGCACCCAGCCCACACTGTAAAGTGGACGTGTAGGCGCCACGGAAAAAAGCACCCAGCCCACACTGTGGAGTGGACGTGTAGGCGCCACGAAAAAGCACCCAGCACTCACTGTAAATGAGGTTGGTGTTAGGAAGGGCATCCAGCTGTAGAAATCAAGCCAGATCAGTTCCTGTATGAGCAAGACATGGTCAGCCGACCAGACACTGCCCACAACAGGACAACCCGTCTAACCCATGCTAGCGTGAAAGAACGGACGTAAAACAGTGATGATGATGATGATTATTATGCTGCGGTGGATTGGCAGTAGAATCGGTAGAGGGTTGGACGCCATGCTTTGAAGCATAGAGTTACGTCCCTTTACGATCTGAGTTCAAATCCCGCCGAGGTTGACTTTGCCTTTTATCCTTACAGGGTTGATAAAATAAAGTACCAGTAATGCATTGGGTAATTGCTGGCCTTGTGCCTAACGTAGAGACAATTATTTCTTTCTTTATATATATATATTTTGTTGTGACACCTACATGACCACTTTACAGTGTGGACTGGGTGCTTTTTGTTGTGACACCTACATGACCACTTTACAGTGTGGACTGGGTACCTTTTGTTGTGATACCAACATGACCACTTTACAGTGTGGACTGGGAGCTTTTTGTTGTGATACCTACATGACCACTTTACAGTGTGGACTGGGAGCTTTTTGTTGTGATACCTACATGACCACTTTACAGTGTGGACTGGGTACTTTTTGTCGTGACACCTACATGACCACTTTACAGTGTGGACTGGGTACTTTTTGTTGTGACACCTACATGACCACTTTACAGTGTGGACTGGGTACTTTTTGTCATGACACCTACATGACCACTTTACAGTGTGGACTGGGTTCTTTTTGTTGTGACACCTACATGACCACTTTACAGTGTGGACTGGGTACTTTTTGTTGTGACACCTACATGACCACTTTACAGTGTGGACTGGGTACTTTTTGTCGTGACACCTACATGACCACTTTACAGTGTGGACCGGGTACTTTTTGTTGTGACACCTACATGACCACTTTACAGTGTGGACTGGGTACTTTTTGTCATGACACCTACATGACCACTTTACAGTGTGGACTGGGTTCTTTTTGTTGTGACACCTACATGACCACTTTACAGTGTGGACTGGGTACTTTTTGTTGTGACACCTACATGACCACTTTACAGTGTGGACTGGGTGCTTTTTGTTGTGACACCTACATGACCACTTTACAGTGTGGACTGGGTACTGTTTGTTGTGATACCTACATGACCACTTTACAGTGTGGACTGGGTACTTTTTGTTGTGACACCTACATGACCACTTTACAGTGTGGACTGGGTACTTTTTGTTGTGTCACCTACATGATCACTTTACAGTGTGGACTGGGTGCTTTTTGTTGTGACACCTACATGACCACTTTACAGAGTGGACTGGGTGGTTTTTGTTGTGACACCTACATGACCACTTTACAGTGTGGACTGGGTACTTTTTGTCGTGACACCTACACGACCTCATTTGTTTAGGACTGGATGTTGTGGTACCGACATAACTTTACATCGAAAGGGGTGGTGTGGATGGCAGTGGGGGTAGTGAGACGGGGGTGTATTTTTGTTAAGAGGTTCCTACTGACTGTAGTAGGTTTCGCTTTGTACTTAGGCAAGGTGGGTCTTCTGTATTACTGCGTAGCGCCAAAGATCTGGATCCAGTGACATTGTCTTGGAGAGGTGTAACATAGATAGATGTACAATATAATATACATAAAATATGTTTATTTCATTGAAAATTAATGGGGTTTTTTTCTTTTTCTTTTCCAACCAATTCACCAATTGATCTACCAATCTGCCAACCAACTGACTAATCTACCAATTTGCCAATAAACCAACCAATTTGCCAACCAACCAACCAACCAACCAATCTGACAACCAATTCAGCAAGTGAACAAGCCAATAAACAAGCAATGAACAATAACAAGTGGTGCCACTGAGACACAGGCACACAAACACACAGACACTCCACCCATGCCCATCCCTTCCAAATATATTTATATAGACTGCTAACATTTACATTCTACCCTCTTCCTCTCCCCCTCACCCTCACAAAACCATCTTTTCAGAGTTTCACTAAATCCTTGGTCATCTCTCACTTTCTCTTCATCTCTCTCTCTCTACCTCTCTATCTATCTATCTCTCTCTATATATATCTATCTATCTCTCTATATATCTATCTATCTCTCTCCTTATATATCTATCTATGTTACTCTCTCTTATATATATATATATACACATATACATATGTTAACCTTGGTCCAGTGTGTCCATGTAGGGGCTCCCACAGGAGCACTGAGTGCAGTGTCACCTCTGGATGTTGGTGAGCATGTCCAGCTAACCTCGGTCTCCCTCTTCCAGTGTGTCCATGTAGGGGCTCCCACAGGAGCACTGAGTGCAGTGTCACCTCTGGATGTTGGTGACCATGTCCAGCCAACCTCAGTCTCCCTCTTCCAGTGTGTCCATGCAGGGGCTCCCACAGGAGCACTGAGTGCAGTGTCACCTCTGGATGTCGGTGAGCATGTCCAGCCAACCTCAGTCTCCCTCTTCCAGTGTGTCCATGCAGGGGCTCCCACAGGAGCACTGAGTGCAGTGTCACCTCTGGATGTCGGTGAGCATGTCCAGCCAACCTCAGTCTCCCTCTGTG
>OZ024766.1:18666745-18679245 GCA_964016885.1 Eledone cirrhosa | reverse complement strand
TTTATTGTAGTACAATAAAGCAATGCAGATATCGGATAAGAAGCACTCTACAGTTTGTAGGACTGGAGTATACATAATATATAAGATCAAAAGATGGTTAAAAGAGTTCCATGTATTTTATTATGCGCATTTCAAAAACAAATATCATCATGCAATAATATTTGTGTTTTCATCAGATAAAATAGGAAGACATGATATGAAGGTTAAAAAACACTTGTGGATAGTGCAGTTTTAAATCAACATATATATATATATATGAGCAAGATACTTTATTTCACATTGCTCCAGTTTACTCAGCTGTAGAAATGAGATGATAGGGACTGGGGTCCCTATCATTGCACTGTAAAGTGGTCGTGGAGGTGCCACGGCAAAAAAGCACCCAGCACTCACTGTAAAGTGGTCGTGGAGGTGCCACAGCAAAAAAGCACCCAGCACTCACTGTAAAGTGGTCGTGGAGGTGCCACGGCAAAAAAGCACCCAGCACTCACTGTAAAGTGGTCCTGGAGGTGCCACGGCAAAAAACCACCCAGCACACACTGTAAAGTGGTCGTGGAGGTGCCACAGCAAAAAAGCACCCAGCACTAACTGTAAAGTGGTCGTGGAGGTGCCATGGCAAAAAAGCACCCAGCCCTCACTGTAAAGAGGTCGTGGAGGTGCCACGGCAAAAAAGCACCCAGCACTCACTGTAAATGAGGTTGGTGTTAGGAAGGGCATCCAGCTGTAGAAATCAAGCCAGAATCAGTTCCCGTCCCACCCTTGCAAGCAGGGAAAAAGCGGACGTAAA
The DNA here is from genome assembly GCA_964016885.1 of Eledone cirrhosa. Classification (NCBI taxonomy): domain Eukaryota; kingdom Metazoa; phylum Mollusca; class Cephalopoda; order Octopoda; family Eledonidae; genus Eledone; species Eledone cirrhosa. The sequence continues at coordinate 18,678,461 of OZ024766.1, read as the reverse complement.
ATGAAATGATGATGAAATGAAAAATATATATACACATATACATATATATATATATATATATATTTATACATACACACACATATATAAATATATATATATATATATATGTTGATTTAAAACTGCACTATCCACAAGTGTTTTTAACCTTCATATCATGTCTTCCTATTTTATCTGATGAAAACACAAATATTATTACATGATGATATTTGTTTTTGAAATGCGCATAATAAAATACATGGAACTCTTTTAACCATCTTTTGATCTTATATATTATATATATATATATATATATATACCCGACTATATATATATATTAACTGTAAATGTGGTTGGTGTTAGGAAGGGCATCCAACTGTAGAAAACCTGCCAGACAGTCCTATGCGAGCAAGACAATCACTCTTGCCTCAAGTGGGACTACCCCCGTCCAAACCCATGCAAGCGTGGAACACGGACGTTAAACGTTGATGATTACTTCATTTATACAGCTCCAACTGGGATTGATTGAAACATATTCTATATTACATATAAGATTGGCACTTTCCAGCCCGATTAGTTGAGCACTCTACAGTTTTCAGATTGTTTATTACATAAATATATATATATATATATAGTAATAATAATAAATTTGAAGACTAAAATCCAAAGAGGGCTCGAGAAGGATAAATATGTATCAAATATATAAGATCCGTAGAGCAAATATTTATTAAAATAACAGATTAAAGTTTAAGCAAAGAATCGCTGCTTTCACCCTTAACGGGGTCTTCTGAAGCTAAATAGTCAATCTGTGAACGCAGAAGTAAATATTTCGAAAAACGTTGCAACCGAAGGAAGACAGGAAGACGATACTTTGGTTCATGGAGACGTTCTCTGGCAATGAACGGAAAAAATGAAGATAATACGTCATTATGTGGAGCGGGGAGAACAATTACATGTAAAGACAAAACCACGTTTATGGTATAAAAGAAGTCGTAGACTAATATTCTATTTAGGTGGTTTGTGGAGACGTTCTCTGGCAATGAACGGAAAAAACGAAGATAATACGTTATGTGGAGCGGGGAGAGCAATTTTCTTAACTCTGAAGCCGAGAATCATTCGGTTTCCTAAATAGAATATTAGTCTACGACTCCATTTATACCATAAACGTGGTTTTGTCTTTACATGTAATTGTTCTCCCCGCTCCACATAACAACGTATTATCTTCGTATTTCCCGTTCATTGCCAGGGAACGTCTCTACGAACCACCTAAATAGAATATTAGTCTACGACTTCTTTTATACCATAAACGTGGTTTTGTCTTTACATGTAATTGTCTCATCGCTCCAAATAATGACGTATTATCTTCGTATTTCCCGTTCATTGCCAGAGAACGTCTCTACGAACCACCTAAATAGAATATTAGTCTACGACTCCTTTTATACCATAAACATGGTTTTGTCTTTACATGTAATTGTTCTCACTGCTCCACATAATGAAGTATTATCTTCGTATTTCCCATTCATTGCCAGCGAACGTCTCCACGAACCAAAGTATCGTCTTCCTGTCTTCCTCCGGTTGCAACGATTTTTGAAATATTTACTTCTGCGTTCACAGATTGACTTTTTAGCTTCAGAAGATCCCGTTAAGGGTGAAAGCAGCGATTCTTTGCTTAAACTTTAATCTGTTATTTTAATATATATATATTTATGTAATAAACAACATAAGGCAATTATTCCATTTACCAGTGGTTTCTTAAAAGCAAAAAATTTAGCTTTCAATCATCAGAATGAAAAAATCGTGGTCTGTTTATTGAATTTGGATATATATATATATATATATATATATGTATATATGTGTGTTTCTATATATGAACATATTTTTTATTTATGTTGTATATGTCTATAAAAATATATAGACGTGTGTATATATCTATGTGTATAAATATGTATGTGTGTGTGTATATATATGTACATATAGAAATGTGTATATATATATATATATATACACACACACATATGTATGTTTGTTTTTTGCATATTTTGTTTTTCTCTCCCTCCTTTCATTTTTGCTCTGACCTCACCACCGCCACTGCAGTACTACAACCACTACCACCAATACAACCACATCAGTACTACAACAAAGAACCTGAGCAACAGTACCACTGCAGTACTACGGCCACAACACTACTACCACTATCATCTCTAAAACACCACCACCACTGTAGTACTACAACCTAAACTACATCAGTATGTCATCTCTACAACACCAGTACTACAACCTAAACCACATCAGTGTGTCATCTCTACAACACCAGTACTACAACCTAAACTACATCAGTATGTCATCTCTACAACACCACCACTGCAGTACTACAACCTAAACTACATCAGTATGTCATCTCTACAACACCAGTACTACAGCCACCACTGCAGTACTACAACCTAAACCACATCAGTATGTCATCTCTACAACACCACCACTGCAGTACTACAACACCAGTACTACAACACCACCACTGCAGTACTACAACCTAAACCACATCTCTACAACACCAGTACTACAGCCACCACTGCAGTACTACAACCTAAACCACATCTCTACAACACCAGTACTACAGCCACCACTGCAGTACTACAACCTAAACCACATCTCTACAACACCAGTACTACAGCCACCACTGCAGTACTACAACCTAAACCACATCTCTACAACACCAGTACTACAGCCACCACTGCAGTACTACAACCTAAACCACATCTCTACAACACCAGTACTACAACACCACCACTGCAGTACTACAACCTAAACCACATCTCTACAACACCAGTACTACAACACCACCACTGCAGTACTACAACCTAAACCACATCTCTACAACACCAGTACTACAGCCACCACTGCAGTACTACAACCTAAACCACATCTCTACAACACCAGTACTACAACACCACCACTGCAGTACAACACCACCACTACAGCCACCACTGCAGTACTACAACCTAAACCACAAGGAACCAGAGCAAAACAGGTTCATTTCTAATTAAAGATCTTTTTTTTATAAAATTTGATTTGCTTTTACTTTGGCCATGTTGCAGCAGTGTTGTGGCCATGTTGGAGCAGAGTATAGTGGCCATGTTGCAGCAGTGTTGTGGCCATGTTGGAGCAGAGTATAGTGGCCATGTTGCAGCAGTGTTGTGGCCATGTTGGAGCAGAGTATAGTGGCCATGTTGCAGCAGTGTTGTGGCCATGTTGGAGCAGAGTATAGTGGCCATGTTGCAGCAGTGTTGTGGCCATGTTGGAGCAGAGTATAGTGGCCATGTTGCAGCAGTGTTGTGGCCATGTTGGAGCAGAGTATAGTGGCCATGTTGCAGCAGTGTTGTGGCCATGTTGGAGCAGAGTATAGTGGCCATGTTGCAGCAGTGTTGTGGCCATGTTGGAGCAGAGTATAGTGGCCATGTTGCAGCAGTGTTGTGGCCATGTTGGAGCAGAGTATAGTGGCCATGTTGCAGCAGTGTTGTGGCCATGTTGGAGCAGAGTATAGTGGCCATGTTGCAGCAGTGTTGTGGCCATGTTGGAGCAGAGTATAGTGGCCATGTTGCAGCAGTGTTGTGGCCATGTTGGAGCAGAGTATAGTGGCCATGTTGCAGCAGTGTTGTGGCCATGTTGGAGCAGAGTATAGTGGCCACACTGGGGCAGTGTTGTGGCCATGTTGGAGCAGAGTATAGTGGCCATGTTGCAGCAGTGTTGTGGCCATGTTGGAGCAGAGTATAGTGGCCATGTTGCAGCAGTGTTGTGGCCATGTTGGAGCAGAGTATAGTGGCCATGTTGCAGCAGTGTTGTGGCCATGTTGGAGCAGAGTATAGTGGCCATGTTGCAGCAGTGTTGTGGCCATGTTGGAGCAGAGTATAGTGGCCATGTTGCAGCAGTGTTGTGGCCATGTTGGAGCAGAGTATAGTGGCCATGTTGCAGCAGTGTTGTGGCCATGTTGGAGCAGAGTATAGTGGCCATGTTGCAGCAGTGTTGTGGCCATGTTGGAGCAGAGTATAGTGGCCATGTTGCAGCAGTGTTGTGGCCATGTTGGAGCAGAGTATAGTGGCCATGTTGCAGCAGTGTTGTGGCCATGTTGGAGCAGAGTATAGTGGCCATGTTGCAGCAGTGTTGTGGCCATGTTGGAGCAGAGTATAGTGGCCATGTTGCAGCAGTGTTGTGGCCATGTTGGAGCAGAGTATAGTGGCCATGTTGCAGCAGTGTTGTGGCCATGTTGGAGCAGAGTATAGTGGCCATGTTGCAGCAGTGTTGTGGCCATGTTGGAGCAGAGTATAGTGGCCATGTTGCAGCAGTGTTGTGGCCATGTTGGAGCAGAGTATAGTGGCCATGTTGCAGCAGTGTTGTGGCCATGTTGGAGCAGAGTATAGTGGCCATGTTGCAGCAGTGTTGTGGCCATGTTGGAGCAGAGTATAGTGGCCATGTTGCAGCAGTGTTGTGGCCATGTTGGAGCAGAGTATAGTGGCCACACTGGGGCAGTGTTGTGGCCATGTTGGAGCAGAGTATAGTGGCCATGTTGCAGCAGTGTTGTGGCCATGTTGGAGCAGAGTATAGTGGCCATGTTGGAGCAGAGTATAGTGGCCACACTGGGGCAGTGTTGTGGCCATGTTGGAGCAGAGTATAGTGGCCATGTTGCAGCAGTGTTGTGGCCATGTTGGAGCAGAGTATAGTGGCCATGTTGCAGCAGTGTTGTGGCCATGTTGGAGCAGAGTATAGTGGCCACACTGGGGCAGTGTTGTGGCCATGTTGGAGCAGAGTATAGTGGCCATGTTGGAGCAGTGTTGTGGCCATGTTGGAGCAGAGTATAGTGGCCATGTTGCAGCAGTGTTGTGGCCATGTTGGAGCAGAGTATAGTGGCCATGTTGGAGCAGAGTATAGTGGCCACACTGGGGCAGTGTTGTGGCCATGTTGGAGCAGAGTATAGTGGCCATGTTGCAGCAGTGTTGTGGCCATGTTGGAGCAGAGTATAGTGGCCATGTTGCAGCAGTGTTGTGGCCATGTTGGAGCAGAGTATAGTGGCCATGTTGCAGCAGTGTTGTGGCCATGTTGGAGCAGAGTATAGTGGCCATGTTGCAGCAGTGTTGTGGCCATGTTGGAGCAGAGTATAGTGGCCACACTGGGGCAGTGTTGTGGCCATGTTGGAGCAGAGTATAGTGGCCATGTTGGAGCAGTGTTGTGGCCATGTTGGAGCAGAGTATAGTGGCCATGTTGCAGCAGTGTTGTGGCCATGTTGGAGCAGAGTATAGTGGCCACACTGGGGCAGTGTTGTGGCCATGTTGGAGCAGAGTATAGTGGCCATGTTGGAGCAGAGTATAGTGGCCACGCTGGAGCAGTGTTGTGGCCATGTTGGAGCAGAGTATAGTGGCCACGCTGGAGCAGTGTTGTGGCCATGTTGGAGCAGAGTGTTGTGGCCACACTGGAGCAGTGTTGTGGCCACACTGGAGCAGAGTATAGTGGCCATGTTGGAGCAGTGTTATGGCCGCACTGGAGCAGAGTATAGTGGCCATGTTGGAGCAGTGTTGTGGCCACACTGGAGCAGAGTATAGTGGCCATGTTGGGGCAGTGTTGTGGCCACACTGGAGCAGTGTATAGTGGCCATGTTGGGGCAGTGTTGTGGCCACGCTGGAGCAGTGTTGTGGCCACACTGGAGCAGAGTCTTGTGTGGCCATATTGGAGCAGAATGGCTCGTTGTAGTGGAGTCTGTGCTGCTGTACGGGTCTGAGACTTGGACACTGACCAAGAAACTCACTCAGATGGTGGATGGGTGCTACACGAGAATGCTGAGGATGGCTCGTTGTTGTAGTGGAGTCTGTGCTGCTGTACGGGTCTGAGACTTGGACACTGACCAAGAAACTCACTCAGATGGTGGATGGGTGCTACACGAGAATGCTGAGGATGGCTCGTTGTTGTAGTGGAGTCTGTGCTGCTGTACGGGTCTGAGACTTGGACACTGACCAAGAAACTCACTCAGATGGTGGATGGGTGCTACACGAGAATGCTGAGGATGGCTCGTTGTTGTAGTGGAGTCTGTGCTGCTGTACGGGTCTGAGACTTGCACACTGGCCAAGAAACTCTCAGATGGTGGATGGGTGCTACACGAGAATGCTGAGGATGGCTCGTTGTTGTAGTGGAGTCTGTGCTGCTGTACGGGTCTGAGACTTGGACACTGACCAAGAAACTCACTCAGATGGTGGATGGGTGCTACACGAGAATGCTGAGGATGGCTCGTTGTTGTAGTGGAGTCTGTGCTGCTGTACGGGTCTGAGACTTGCACACTGGCCAAGAAACTCTCAGATGGTGGATGGGTGCTACAAGAGAATGCTGAGGATGGCTCGTTGTTGTAGTGGAGTCTGTGCTGCTGTACGGGTCTGAGACTTGGACACTGACCAAGAAACTCACTCAGATGGTGGATGGGTGCTACACGAGAATACTGAGGATGGCTCGTTGTAGTGGAGTCTGTGCGGGTCTGAGACTTGGACACTGGCCAAGAAACTCTCTCAGATGGTGGATGGGTGCTAAATGAGAATGCTGAGGATGGCTCGTTGTTGTAGTGGAGTCTGTGCTGCTGTACGGGTCTGAGACTTGGACACTGACCAAGAAACTCTCTCAGATGGTAGATGGGTGCCACACGAGAATGCTGAGGATGGCTCGTTGTTGTAGTGGAGTCTGTGCTGCTGTACGGGTCTGAGACTTGGACACTGGCCAAGAAACTCACTCAGATGGTGGATGGGTGCTACACGAGAATGCTGAGGATGGCTCTGAACATTAATCAGTTTACACTGAGGATGAAGAACTCAGAGATGTACGGGAGCCTCCCAAATGTCAGCTGGGTAGTAGCATATATACATACACACACGTGTGTATGTATATAAGATTGTGAGTTCAATTCTCAGACCGGGCGATGTGTTGTTTCCTTGAGCAAGACACTTTATTTCACATTGCTCCAGTTTACTCAGCTGTAGAAATGAGATGATAGGGACTGGGGTCCCTATCATTCCACTGTAAAGTGGTCGTGGAGGTGCCACGGCAAAAAAAGCACCCAGCACTCAATATATACATACACACACATGTATATATATATACATATATACACACTGACTCAGTCAACCTAAGTTTTATTTAGAGAAAACAAACGAAAAAGTTTCAAATGAACAAAGAAAAAAAACAAACAACCAAATTCGAAACGATTTTAATTTTAATACAAATTTCTATATTTTAAAAAGAAATATCTCAGGTTTAGGGGAGGGGGGGCAGTGTTTTGTTAATGTATATATACACATACACACATTAATGTATATATATATACACTTATGTATATATATATATACACTTATGTATATATATATATACACTTATGTATATATATACACTTATGTATATATATATATACACTAATGTATATATATATATACACTAATGTATATATATATATACACTTATGTATATATATATATACACTAATGTATATATATATATACACTAATGTATATATATATATACACATGTTAATGTATATATATATATATACACACACACATGTTAATGTATATATATATATATACACACACACATGTTAATGTATATATATATATATATATACACACACACATGTTAATGTATATATATATATATATATACACGTTTATATATATGCTATATGTATACACTTGTTTATATATACACACATGGGTGTGTATATGTTTATATACTCCGATGGACCAAGGAGGGGGTGCGTAGAGCTGTGTGTGTGTGTAAAGTGAGCAATGGTCCCAGGAGGGGAACCAGTCCTGTTCCTCTTCATGTGCATATGTACATGTTTATATATGTGTGTGTTAGGAGTGGCCCCAGGAGGGGAGTAAGTCTTTTTCTTCGGATGTGTATGTGTGCGAAGAGACCACGACCAGTGGCCCCAGGAGGGGAGTAAATCTTCAGTTAAACACCAAACGATAGTTCCTCTCCTGTTCCTTTCTCTGAAGTTCCATTTGTGTAGAAATGTCTTCGACGCGACGATTGAGAAGTCCTGGAAGATAAAATAATAAACCCTGGATTAATTAACAGTAACGAACTTTGTATGTATGTATATATATATATTAAGAGAGGAAAACAAAGAAGCCTTCAATACATCAAAAGTCTTTATTAGCCGACAATGTTTCGTCCTATTAAGGACTCATCAGCAATTTTTCGGCTCTGTTTAACTACATTGAGCTATACCTTTTACTGTCATTTCTATAATACGAAGAGGGTGTTTAACTCTAACACACTCCAGTATTTTAACCCTTGTATATATATATATATATATATCACCTTGATCACATGGCTTAGTGGTTAGAGCATTGGCCTTGCAATCGAAAGGTTGTGAGTTCAATTCTCAGACCGGGTGATGTGTTGTTTCCTTGAACAAGACACTTTATTTCACATTGCTCCTTCTACCTGGAGTTGCGACCGAGACACTATGTTGAAGGTAAACTATGTATATATAATATATATATACATATGTGACAGAGGAGACTGAGGTTAGCTGGACATGCTCACCGACATCCAGAGCTGACACTGCACTCAGTGCTCCTGTGGGAGCCCCTACATGGACACACTGGAAGAGGGAGACTGAGGTTAGCTAGACATGCTCACCGACATCCAGAGTTGACACTGCACTCAGTGCTCCTGTGGGAGCCCCCTACATGGACACACTGGAAGAGGGAGACTGAGGTTAGCTGGACATGCTCACTGACATCCAGAGTTGACACTGCACTCAGTGCTCCTGTGGGAGCCCCCTACATGGACACACTGGAAGAGGGAGACTGAGGTTAGCTGGACATGCTCACTGACATCCAGAGTTGACACTGCACTCAGTGCTCCTGTGGGAGCCCCCTACACTGACACACTGGAAGAGGGAGACCAAGGTTAACGTATGTTGATGCCCTAAGGACAGACACTGGTCTGTTGGAGACGCAGGACATGGCAGCGATAATGAGGGACAGAGACCGCTGGAGATAACTCGTCCATGGATCTCGGGAATTTTACCCGCCCTAGACAGACTTGAAAATTGTGAGATTTTGTTACATAGAACCAAAGCTGGTTTTAGGGGTCAGATTGGTATAAAAAAAAGGAGCAACACTTGCCTGCGTTCTGGTCAATCCAGCGTAATGAATCCATATGAACATTCAGAATTTTGGTGATTTGATGGACCTGCAGAATAAATTGTGAGATAACAGATATAACAGATGTGATGTAAGTTTAACAGATGTTGTGATCTAGGTTTAACCCTTTAACATTTAAATTACTCTATATACACTATTGTATTGTCACAGTAAAGGCTTCACCACATCACCCTACCACCTCCAGCCTACCTGTACCACCACCATAAAGTCCTTCATCCTTACCAGCCCCTACTTACAGGGTTAGTGTTCTCCCTACTGTTAGTAGTGTTCAAGTGACCACCACCACCTCTTAGCACCACTACAACCATCACCACACCACTTCTCCCACCACCACAACCACCACCACACCACACTGCACCACTACATAACCACACCACCACCAGCCCCTACTTACAGGGTCAGTGTTCTCCTCACTACTGTTGGTAGTGTTCAGATGTCCAATAATCTCCTTTAGGTCCAGCACCATCCTGTTCAGTTGACCATCAATGCTCTCGGCCAGTTGGTATCTGAAGTAAACAGGTTCACAACTCTTCTATACACTTTATATACATATATTATATACATATATTATATACACACTTTATATATACATACATTATATACACACTTTATATATACATACATTATATACACACTTTATATATACATACATTATATACACATTATATATACTTACATTATATACACACTTTATATACATATATACACATTATATATACTTACATTATATACACACTTTATATATATATATACACATTATATACTTACATTATATACACATACATTATATATACACACTTTATAGACTTACATTATATACACACATTATATATGCACTTTATATACATATACACATCATTATATACACTATATACATATATACTTACATTATATACACTTGTATACATATATATATACATACATTATATACACACTTATATACATATATATATATACACACACACCTATATATATATATATATATATATACACACTTTATATACATATATATATATATATATATATATACACACACACACACACATATATATACACAGACACACCCGAGGTAATTACTGGTACTAACGTATGCTCCCTCTCAATGTCAGCATGGTGTTGATAGCTAAGGGGAGGCAACTGTTCCACAGAGGCCTCCAGTGGGGTCAGAAGATCTTCAAGTTCTTTCTGTTGGGAATGGATGAAGTCCAACTCATTGTCCAGCCTCTGTTGGTCAATCTTCACCCTGTCTAGGTCGTGGTTGAGCTGGTGGATCTGAAGTATAAAATACACACAATGCAGGTCCTGGGTACACAACAGATGTAGCGGGGGTAGCAGGCAAACTAAGAGGTAGGGAGAAATATGTATGCAGTAGATGTACAGGGAGATTAGACAGCATTGATAGACACATGCCCTTCCCAACACCAACCTCATTTACAGTGAGTGCTGGGTGCTTTTTTGCTGTGGCACCTCCACGACCACTTTACAGTGAGTGCTGGGTGCTTTTTTGTTGTGGCACCTCCACGACCACTTTACAGTGAGTGCTGGGTGCTTTTTTGCCGTGGCACCTCCACGACCACTTTACAGTGAGTGCTGGGTGCTTTTTTGTTGTGGCACCTCCACGACCACTTTACAGTGAGTGCTGGGTGCTTTTTTGCCGTGGCACCTCCACAACCACTTTACAGTGGAATGATAGGGACCCCAAACCCTATCATCTCATTTCTACAGCTGGATCCCCTTCCTAACACCAACCTCATTTACAGTGAGTGCTGGGTGCTTTTTTGCCGTGGCACCTCCACGACCACTTTACAGTGTGGGCTGGCTGCTTTTTTTTTGCTGTGGCACCTCCACGACCACTTTACAGTGAGTGCTGGGTGCTTTTTTGCCGTGGCACCTCCACGACCACTTTACAGTGAGTGCTGGGTGCTTTTTTGCCGTGGCACCTCCACGACCACTTTACAGTGAGTGCTGGGTGCTTTTTTGCCGTGGCACCTCCACGACCACTTTACAGTGAGTGCTGGGTGCTTTTTTGCTGTGGCAGCTCCACGACCACTTTACAGAGAGTGCTGGGTGCTTTTTTGCTGTGGCACCTCCACGACCACTTTACAGTGAGTGCTGGGTGCTTTTTTGCCGTGGCACCTCCACAACCACTTTACAGTGGAATGATAGGGACCCCAAACCCTATCATCTCATTTCTACAGCTGGATCCCCTTCCTAACACCAACCTCATTTACAGTGAGTGCTGGGTGCTTTTTTGCCGTGGCACCTCCACGACCACTTTACAGTGAGTGCTGGGTGCTTTTTTGCCGTGGCACCTCCACGACCACTTTACAGTGAGTGCTGGGTGCTTTTTTGCCGTGGCACCTCCACGACCACTTTACAGTGAGTGCTGGGTGCTTTTTTGCTGTGGCAGCTCCACGACCACTTTACAGAGAGTGCTGGGTGCTTTTTTGCTGTGGCACCTCCACGACCACTTTACAGTGAGTGCTGGGTGCTTTTTTGCCGTGGCACCTCCACAACCACTTTACAGTGGAATGATA